>JAJMRT010000368.1:0-23586 GCA_030558065.1 Geotrichum phurueaensis | reverse complement strand
GCGCGGGGCCGCGTACGCATCCCAGGATTGGGACCAACTCGAGCCCAGCAGTGTAGTCACGCGGCAACGGTCTAGACGGCCAGTCGCAACTAATTTTGCAAAATTAGCTTCGCTGTTGGGGAGTCGAACCGGCGTTCATGCGCTCTGCTTGGTTACTGTTTCGCCGTAGTTGTTACCACTAGACTATTTGGTCCCAATCTCCAATGGTTCCAATGCTACAATAATGAACCAAACCCTCCCTACTAGTAAATTCCTAGCCCGATAAAAGAAACAACTATTAACTTGGGCAGTTTAAACTAAGTGGATTATGGTAAAAGAAAAGAAAAATTCCCCTAGCTCTAGATTTCATAAATAAGACATGAAACCATCAAGTTTGGCTAAGTAGTGAAACCTCCCCCATTTGTAGCCTAGAACCCAAAAGTGCAGCAGCCAGTATACAAGACATAATTTGTTCCCACAATTTGCATCAATACTCAAATCAAAAAAAAAAAAAAAAACAGAACACTATATTCTCAACATCACGTCTATGGGAATATTTCAAAATTTTGCTAAAATATAATTAATGGAATATAATGTAGATACATGAAAGAAAAAAAAAAAATTAACTTTGTGCTTATTTTAGCTCTCCAGTTGAGTTGGAAGTTGGGAAAAGATTCATGTTCCGAGCCAAAAAGTCCGCTTCGGATATGAGCTCCGGACAGCTCCGAATCACTTTTTGAGTTGGAAAATACACACGAGTCCGTTTTCTGGTATGCTTCTTTTTATTTTCCCTATTGAAAAAAAAAAAATTTCAAAACACTCGGCTTTACGTTTAGCAAGACTCGATACGGTGTTTTTGGTCAGCAAGGGCTCTCTTGATATCCCGAAATGATGCCTCCATTTCGAAAAGGTTCTTCCTTGAGATAGCATTTTCTTGCAAAAAAGATCTGGAGCCGGTAAATTTTTGAGGCACGGGGCTTTCCTTCTCTAGCTCTTTCGAGTTGTTAAAGTAGAAATTTCCGTCATTCTTGCCTCAATTTTTGACTCTTTGGGCACCGCATCCTCCGGATCAACAGTATCATGGTCCATCTGTTTTCTGTACTCATCAATTGCAGTATCTAGACTTTTTTTTTTCCAATAATCCACATCTTTTCCAACCCCCAATAAAAGTTTTAGGGCAGAATGCCTCATTTCTGATTCTCATGTAGGTCTCCAAAAAATGCGCCTTCACGAAGTGCAACCCAACGCCAAAATTGTGAAAAATCTGTCTTCTGAACAAAGGTTTTACATGGCCAAAGCAAAATCTGTCAAGAGGCTGAAAAGCTTTAGTCATATAAGAAGAAAAATATAAAGGAATGACTTTTTTTTTTTGCTCTTCAGTTTGTCGATAACTTGGTCTGATGTGTGTGACAGATGTCCATCCATCAGTAGGAGCGACCAATTGCCTTCAGATGAAGGAAAATGATCTGAAACCCATTCGTAAAAGATTTCCTCATTTATGAAGCCTAAAGAAGATGTTCAAGTACAATAATTTTTGATGAGAGTACCCGGAAACCAGGTTTGCATTTGATAAATCCCCTTATAGATCAGAAAGGGGTTTCCAACTTTGCTAGCTTGCGATATCATTCCCAAAGCCGTCACCAACTCAAAAAAATCATGAGAAATAACATGAGGATTATCGTCAGAAACTAATACTTGAATGTTTTTTGTTGTTTCTCGAATTTTAAACCCAGCTTCATTGAGATTCCAAACGTTTTCAGGGAGAATGTTGAAGGTGTCGATATAGTAGGCATACAACCTGAAAAAGAGTGAACCCAACTCTGCAGCGTCCTCTCAAACCCTTGGCATGTCGAAGTGTTTAGCGTTTTTCAATTTCAAGAATTTGCAACGGGACAAAAACCCCACGAAGCCATTGGCTAGATAGCGGTACTGGGTACTCCAATTTTTTTTGTTTTTTTGCAGTTTTTCGTAAAGACTTTGTGTTTGATGGCAAATGAATTGCCTCTACAGCTTTCTTGAGTCTCACCTCTTGATCCTCTTTTATTTTGTCAAAAAAAAAAGATGAAGATCCGGAGTATTTACGTCTATTTATATATATTCAAGTGCCATGTAGCCCCACGACAACTACAATTAGCTAATGGGAAACGTTTGGAACCGAGAATCCATGTGCTTAACTAAAGCCAGTAGCTGTGAGGAGCCCCGGGCGGCTAGCAGATGCCATAATGTCGGCCCAAGATTGTTGGTCCAGCAACCCTCCCTCCCCTCCAAAAAAAACAAAAAAGTTTCGCTACTAGCTCAAGGAAGAAGTGATTTAAATAAAGTAGCTCTTGCAACCCTGCTAGTTGATGACAACAATGGTGTCGGGGGGCAACGCTGCTAGTTGATGATATGGTGAAAACTGCTATTAATCTACCTAGCAGCGATTATTTCAAAAAAAAAATATATATATATATATATATTTAAAATAAAATAATAAAAAAAGGGCACTTGTGGGAGTCCCGGCAAAGGAAGGCTACATGCTAGATTAGCAATAATTTCAATAGCATGATCCCAGGGTTTTTGATGGTTGTGACTATATATAGTAACAAAAAAGGGTTCTATTTATATAGTGATGGCAATGGCCGCTAATTCACCATGACAATAATAATAACTGGGGTGCGGCTTGGTGTCATAAGCGAGGGGTTTTTTTTTTTTGTCACGCTTACATGACATTGATATGGTGAAAATATATATATATATCAACTCTTACATTATCAAGTCCACCGACCACACCCAAACACATATATACGTCTATCTTATGGACAATGGTCTTGAACAGCGGGGAGAAAAAAAAAGACTCTTTATTAGTTTTTTTTTGGAGTACTAACCCGTAAGCCACGCCGGTTGGCCTGGCAAAGACCAAAAAAAAAAAAAAAAGTGAATGAGTGAAGCTGAGAGGATTGAAAAATATCTCTAATATTTATCTCGTGCAGCCTTGCCTTTTTTTTTTTTTTTTTTTTTTCATTCCTTCTACATGTATACAAACTCATCCTTTCTTGTTATGGAAGCAGAATCACCACAATCTCCAGGATATCGTTGATTTAGTACACCCGGGCTTACCAGCTAATCGCCCATGCATACGCGATAACCGTGGATTCATGTAATTCATCTTAAGAGATCTTAACCCCCTACTCAAGCCCAGGATTTATTATCGTCGTATAATAATAATCCTTCTCTTGTTTTTCCCTGTTGGAAAAAAAAAAAAATTCCATACTCGGTATCAGCGGTAACACCCCCCGAAGACCCTTCTTGGCTAGGACAGTCCCTATTTTTTTTTTTTTTTTTTTTTTTTTTTTGGATCCAGCAGCAGCAAATTGCTGGCTTTTTGATAGCAGAGAGAAGGGAAGTTTTTTAAAGCTTTTTGATAGGGATTCCAAGTCCATTCATTCACGTTATCATGGGTATGAGCCGTAATCCCATTTGAACACTACCAAAAAAAAAAAAAAAAAAAAAAAAGGATTTGGTTTAATTGAGGTACTAGCCCTTGGCGAGGTTTTTATCCTTTCAAGGCAAACCTTTTGGCTGCAGGCTTGTTGTTATCATTTGCTCTTCTTGCGAAAGCTATGAATTTTTTTTTAATTGATGAGCACATTGGTACAGGATCAACAAAGGTGAATGCAAAAGTAGTGATTTTTACGGTTTAACCAGAAAAATAGACGTTACAATAAAGTAAGAAATAGCTTCAATTTTTAAAAAAAAAAAAGTATATACACACAAGCAATAATAACTAAAGCTAATTTTAGTCTGAATCAACCATCAAAAACACTATAAAAAATCCTGTTAGCAAAGAGAAAAGAAAAAAAATTTTCTCATCGGCCCAAAGCAAAATTCACAGTGAAAAAAAAAAGACTCAAAAAAACACCACACACAAACACTTAAAAAGTGAATATTTTAGACTTGTATCAGGGTTAAAAAGCTCAAAATTGTGTTTCCGCATGGTTTATCAGACGAAGAAATTCAATAGTTGTATTTTGTAATCATCACAAAAGTCCAAAATATTAAAAAAGTGTGTTGTTTATCGCTTTGTATTTCCACACATGGTTGCTAATAAGGGCTCAATGCGCAGAGGTGTCGTGAAAAAAAAAAAAGAAAACTTACGTTGTCAGTGAGTGTGTATACACACAGCAAGCAGAAAGGGTATTGTTTTAGCAAACCACCTCTACTGCCATTTAGAGCAAACACTCTTTAAGATTCTTGGGCAAGAATAGTAAATAAAAAGAATAGAAGGAAAAGAGAATTTACAGAATCAAAAAGAAAAATTTATAAAAAAAAAACTAAAAACAACCGCCTACCCAAAAATATCAAGGCAGGGTAAGTTAAAATGTAAAGCCCTAGTTAGGGCTATTCCAAAGTAATGAGAATTGAAAACATGAGTGTACAAATTAAGGTGCGTAACTTGGGGAACATTTCATGTTTGTAAAACACTCTGAAAGACCTTACGAACAATAACCATTAACTATCGGGCTTTTCTACATGAACTTCTCTCGGGAACAATCCGTCAAAAAGAGATTACTTCCAACCCTGAAAAAATTAAAAATAAAATAACCTTCATTCTAAAATTTGAATTAAAATTTTTCATTTAGAATTTTTATTTAATTTTAAAAATAAAATTTATTGTTTTATGAAAACAAAACTAGTCTGAGCCAAAGAAGGTTAATTATTTTGTTTGTGTATTTATTTTTGTATTTTTTTTTTTTTTAGGAAACTTAGGGCATTTGGGTACTAATGGAGGTCATGACCGTTATCTGGCACAAATAGCAAATGACAGAGAGTGTGGGTGAGGGTTTGTTTGCCTTAACAAAAGAGCCACATTGCTGCTGGGAGAACTTTACGTCATTGGTTATATTCAATGAGTGCAAAGCACCCAAGTAAAAGTTGCGTTTAAAAACAAAAACAAAAATAACTTACGTACGTATACACCACCCATGGCGAAATAATTCCCTTAGGTTCTTCAATGCATTGTTATTCTTGACAAATTCTTGCCTGGAAATTCACCATGTGCTTTCTGAGCATTAATGGGGAAAAAAAAAAAAATATCACCATGAGACGAAGACCAATTTCATTGACGCTTCTCCATATTTTGACATAAAGCAAAAAACAAACAAACAAAAAACAACCTATACCAAGTTATAGATTAACTATAAATTGATTATAGATTGCTTGTTGATTAATTCTAGATTATTTATAGATTTAAATTTAATATCACGGCTTTTTATTTATTTTTATTTTATTTGGCAAGCTAGATGACACTAAAATCCAGAATCCGCAACAGAATTTTACCAGCTATCGAATAGAAACCCAGCTCTGACCAAGAACCATTCTAATTTTACAATTGATCAGATGAACTAGTTCATACTAAGCAGAAACCGAAAAAAAAAAAAACCTGTGATGTCATTTTGAGCCACGGGACAGTTGAAAAAAAAAAAAAACTACCCTGAGATCAGGAAATTTGAAAAAAAAAAAAAAAAAAAAAATCAATCCAGCTGAATTGAATCGGAGCAGTGTAAACTGTCACAATTACTCTCTGGGAACCGTGCAAACCTGCAAAAGGGGAACCATGATGTGCCAGGAGACCTATAGTTACAAGTAAAGAGAGAAAAAAAACCAACAACTTTTTATTCATTCCTGTTCCCTAAATCTTCAGCAGAAAAGTCCATATTTATATATAATGACTAAGCTTCTCAGGTTGGAAACCTGACATAAAAATGCAATTGGGTATCTCAGGTTTGGTGCTTTATCCGGTTACGTAGGTATACCTAAAAAGCCCCAGCAGCAAACAATGGCTTCCTACGAGGGTATGAAAAAAATAAATAAAAAATAACGCAGTATCGCTCATTTTTCTCTTCTAAGCTGTTGCGTCCTTTTGGCTGAAACAATTTAATACTTTTCGCACCATCAGGGCAGCCGCAAGCCCTTGTACTTGTACACGTATACCATGGTTAAATTTTTTATTTATTTCTTGATCCTAATGAGGTATTTGGACTTTGTTTTCTGGTGATGCGACGGACTAAAAACTATTAGGTTATAGAGAAGTGTATTTTCACACCAAGGCGGAAGTACAAAATTATGTACTTAACCTTAAAGTTGCAGCGGAAAAATTATTTTTATTATTACATTATTTCAATGATGAAAAAAACAAACAGCAAAAAACCTTTTTTTTTTTTATCAGTAAAGAGGTGATATATTATGATGATGCAATCATGATGCAAATTTGATTGGCAAGCATGTACAGATAGAATTGGAAGGCTGAGATTAGAGGCAGTAGTTGGATACAAAATTGGGGAGAAGTTTCATGTAGCCAGTACTAGTAGTTTGTAGTCGCCCCCCCCCCTCCTCAATGTTAGAGCCAATGGCTAATGGGCTAACAAGCAGCAGCAGCGGCAGCAACTTTGAATGGATCTGGAAATAGATATGAGTACAGACCAAAGCCAAGACAATAGCAACGTTTATTTCAGGCATACTATACTAGTCTGCGTTGACTGATGCAATGATATTATTATTATTCTTTTTTCTTTTACTATCGGGCTACAGGTTCATAAGAACCCATCACCACCTCCCGGCTACCAACCTGCCCCCTCCTCCTTTTCAGTTGGCGGAGGGCGGTCTGGTTCTAATGGTGGATTCTAACAAACTTGATGGCGATATTTACTTTAATCAAAAAAGTCAAAATTTTCATCTTTCATCCTCTTGCAAATTCCTCCATCGGGAAGGCTCGTGTGAAGTCCTAGGGGGAGCGTGACCGTCGTCAAGGCTATTTGGGTCTTCAGATGCTGCTGGTGTTGATTGGGAAAAAAGAAAAAAAAAAAGAAATTTTTAAATGAAAACTTTAAAAATAGCTCGTTCAAAGCTCAGTCTGTTGCGTCTGAAATTATGTAGTTCATCATCATGAATCATAAACATCATCGTTTTATAAATTTTTATTTATTTTTTTATAATTCTTCTTTCTTCTCTCCATCTTATATTCTCCATTTTTTCCTGTTTAAAAAAAAAAAAAAAACAGGCGTCATATCAGAGATCCCCTTTTTTTTTTCTTTTTTTTTTTTTCCTCTCAGGAACCGGAAACTCTCATTTAAATACCTTCCGCCCTCCCCCTCCAGACCTCCTCCTACGCCTTTCCTCTCTTCCTTCCTGCCTACTTTGAACCTTGCGACGACCATGCTACTCCTAGCCTGTAGCTAATCCCTCTCTCGCTCCTACAACACACTCTCGTTTTGCAAAATGATCTCCTCTGTCGTCGACGCTGACTCGATTACGCCGCAGCCGAAAACCCCGTCTCGAAAACCCATTAAGCGGAACACTTCAGACCTTTCGTACCGCCGCTTCTCCCTCAACTTTTTCCACTCCAAAGACATTTCCGACAATACCACTGTCGACCTCCCACTGCCAATCGAACCCAGCCCGCATTCTTTAGACTCCGAAAGGCGTTTCTCATTAAATCCCTCTGCATTCATTCACCAACAGCAACCACAACAGCAATTGCCTTTACAAAATTTTCACAATGCTTCTTTCTCGCCAAACAACCGCTCCGAAACATTGCTTCCTATTGTAGAACTCGCCAATAATGCCCCAACAATTAACAACAGCATTAACGATAATCTCCCTACTATGACCCGTAGATCATCCTTTAAAAAGACTCGTGCCTCGTCCGTCCCACTCAAGAAAAATAGCAGCCGCAAGGACAAGTGGTATGATGATTTCAAGACCCTCGACTCTGAATTTCACCGGTTTGCCTCAAAGACTGGCGTGAATAAGGCCAATGTTCTTCGTCTCGCCTTGCTCCCTTTCCTGCGCCAGCAGCGTGGGGAATTTGCGCGTTATTCATCAGAAGATGACTGTTCCAAAAGAGTCCGCGTGTTTCAAAAGTGGTGGATTGGCATTCTTTCCACTTTGCGCGATCGTGAACGCCCTGTTTCAGGTATGGATCGCTCGGCCTACTTGGAGGCAGTGTCTGCAATTGTGGCTAGGAACGAGTGGCTCTATGTTACAGGTCCTATGCGCGAGGTCTTTCAGACCCTTTTGTTTGACACGCTCAAGTACGTTGTTGCCAAGCTTTCAATAAAAGCAGTTCCGGCCAACTTTGCTGCTTTTGCTGGAAAAATTCTTGCATACGCCTTTTTCTACGCCCCCGATGTCGCACCCGTGCTACTCTATCTGCTTCCCACTGCGCAGGCTAACATTGACCGCATCACTGGTCTTTGCTTTGAGCAGGCCGCTTCCTCTCATCAGTATACTGACCTCGCCTCGGCCGCTAGCATAATACGCACATCCTTCCCCGCGCATCTTGGTTCCCTCGTTGCCCAGACTGAGCCGTTTGCCGGCAACCGCCCCAACCCGCCTCTATCCGTTCCTGAGCTATACGGGCCCTGGGCGCGCCGCTGGAACTGTTTTAACAGTGACATTTTCTACTCCTTTTTTAAGCATTACTACACCATAATCTCGCGAATTCTTCCTGTCGAGCTACCCTGGAACGCCCATTTAGCGTCTCCTGGACTTATCATTATCCATTCGTTTTTGTTAGGCACCCTCGACTCTATTGTCCGTCCTGTGAAACCCAAAGCCCCTATTTCCAAGTATGTTGCCCAGCGTCGTAATCAGACTCTCCTTTTCTCCCCCCCCCTCTTTTGTGTTTTTCCTTTTTCTAACTAATTTTCTCAAGTGATTCTCCTGATGCCCATGTTCCTGAACAGACGCCTGTTTCTTTTGGGTCAAGGAGAGTCGATCAGCTCAAGATGTTGGCAGCCATCCGTGAAATCCTCCATAACGATGATAACTGCCGGCTTTTCTTTGAGCCCTTTTGCATTCAATTTGAAAAGATCCTTCATGCTGTGGTGCTGAAAACCAGCCTCTATGAAGTTGAGACCTGCATTATTCTTTGTGACTTGATTGAGGAGTTTTTGGTAAGCTTGGTGTTGACTGACACTAACAGCAAAAAACATATAATTATCCAAAAGGAAAATAGCATTGACTGGAACTTTTGGATTACTGTCGTTCAGCGCCTACTCTCTGGCGAAAACATCAACACCATTCTGCGCGCGCTTGCTTTTCTTTTCAACATTTGGAACTATATCCCTGTGGGGTCGGTTGAAGACAGCTGTCGCACCAGCCACGAGAGGCCGCGCAAAAGCTCAGATAGTAAAGATAGTACCATGTTTAAAATCTTTGACCAGCCAGAAGGTGGCCTGCGCTGGAACTTTACCGTCTGGCTGCTGTCACCGCAGCTTTGGAAAACCTTTTTTTGCCATTGGAACCCCATGGTTCGCGCCTATTACCAGCGCCTTGTGTGCTGGCGTGTTGCGTCGGTTGGAAGTGAGAGTGGCCTACTTTCGTCGGTACTATACGCCAACTATAATAGCGACGCCCGCAACCTGTTGGAAATGCGCCTGAGCTATTCCAGCAGTCGGTTTACAGAAGTAAACTCGGTGTTTAAGAAAAAGGGTCTTGCCCTGACTAGTTCCAAGCCCTGCAACCCTGCGCTGAACCGTCGGTTGCGGATTGCGTTCAACCCTGCATCTATGCAACCAAAGCCCATGTCTATGAATTTCACGGCCGAAGGTATTTTGACGCCAGTGGGGCCGCCAATAGTGAAAAAGTCGAATGTAGCGTCGACCCGGCGTATTGACCCCTATGAGGTATTTGATGACATTGCATATTCGTTTCCGACAGTGCCCATTTCGTCTGGGATGATCTCATCAGAGAACATTGACACAAGCTTTTCCAAGAAAACTAAGTCAACTTCAGCAATTGAGTCGCTGGGTAACATGATTAAAAAGAAGTGGAGTTTTATCCGCGGGGACAAGCGCAATGCTAGCAAACCTTCTCTTAAGAGCGGGCTGGAGACTGCGTCGGCACAAGAATATGCGCCATCTCTGACATCGTCGTCAACCATGTCGTCGTCGTTCATCCGCACACCAGGCTCAAGCTCATCGTACTCAGACGCACGCTCGCCCGGGTCGATCCTCTCTCTTACTTCGTACATGAACTACGATGATGATGCATCCATCCAAAACATGCCCCTTACCAGCGGGTCGCCAACCTCACTCACCATGAGCTTGATTCCGCCGCCGCCTCAGATCCTCCGCAAACGACCAGAGATTGTCCGGCCTGTTTACCGGTTCAGTTTGGAATTTTCTGAGCAGGATTTTGACAAGCAGCAGCAATCAGTTGCAGACCGCGCGCGGGCAAAGCGCCTTTTAACGACACTGCCCTTGCGCAACGAAGAGATGGTTACCATTACGCCGCTGCGGTTGCCGTTTGGCGAGCAGTTTACCGATGACTATGACGCTTCCTGCGATGACTCCGACTCTGACTTTGACAACAATGACGATAGCCGTGCCGTGCGGCTTGAATTTGAGTACACACAACTGCGCCCGCGTGAACGCACGAGGCGTAAGACAGCCGACGACCGCAAACACTGGCAGTACGCGGGCCGTGCACTTAATGAATGGGCCGGCGTTGTCTTTGAGTTTGAAGAGTACATTGACAAGTGCCGTCAGGAGACTGGCGTCTTTCGCGTCGAGGAGCTGGCAGCGCCGTTCATGGTGGCGGAGATTCAAGTCAAGTCTGTCTACGTGTAACCGCTACCAGCGTGCATTTGAACCATGTCATCATCCACAAGCCGGCTTATATGGCTCTGGCTCTCTTGATTTATTTGTATTATTATTATCATTATCTTATCATTAACTTATTATTATCGTGAAGAAAAAACTTTTTTTTTTTTTTTTTTGTACACTCGTTTTATCTGTCATTACTATATTTGCATTTATGAACTAATAGAGAACAAAAAAAGAATTTTATATAACCATTTTTTTTTTCCCCTTCTATTTGTACAATATAATATATATCGTTTGTTTTCTTTCTTTTCTTCCACGCGGAGGGGTTAGTGAAGTGTTGATCCCGCCGCCATTTTCTCATTGTCGGGGTCGTCGGGGCCGCCATAAATGTCAATCACCGGCGGCGGCGGCCGCGGCTGGCTACTGCTAGCGCTACTAGGCTTGAGCAACGCGCCAAGAAAGCGCGGTTTCCTTGGTAGCAAGCGCGGCACGGGCGGCAGCGGCCGGTGGAAATCGTCGACTTGTTCAGCGGCTAGCATCAGGGCCTCTAGCGTCGGGTAGCAGTAGTTGTAGGACCGTTTCTCCCAAGCTCGACCCCCCGCGTCATTATTGTTGTTGCCATTGCTCCGGGGGGTTTTGCGGGAGAGAGGTTCACCCAGCGGCGCTGCAAACACGCCCGTGGCTGTCGTCGTGGTATACTGCTCGTAAAACCGCACTGCCAAACGCTTGCGCACGGCGGGCCGCAGGCGGTCGTAGTACTGGACCGCGAGCCGCTGCGGGTGATAAAAATGGCGGATTTTTGCAAACACGCGTAAAAACTCCGCGTTAAAGGCCAGCACCGACATGGCCTCTCGTTGCCGTAATAAACAAAATTCGTCTCGGGCTAACTCCTCTTGTACACGAATGTGGCCGCTGGCACGTAGTAATATGTACTCATTGACATCAATGGAGGTGGCGAATTTTGCCGGCGTGGTAGCGGTGGCAGCGGCGGTCGCAAGCGAGATGAGCGAGTGCAGGTGGTACTTGATGGCGGGGTGGTTGAGGTGCAGGGTGATCCAAACGGCGTAGCGCGGCGGGATGTCGTGTAAGGGGGACTTGAGAGTCCAGCGCCAGTACATGTAGGTGCGCTTAAGCCACGTGGGGAGATAGTCCTTGTCCGGGTTGTAAGGGTTGATGGTCGGCGGCACCGAGAACTCGGGACCAAGGGCGGGAGAAAAAACAGGCAAGTCATCACCACCGCGCATCCGCGGGACAAGCAAAGGTGGGGTTTGTCCGGGCACGCCAATGATTGTTTGATTCGTGGGCAATAAACCCAAGCCGTCATTGATGATGTCGTTTTTATTATCGTCTGACTGGACTTTGCCCTGCTGATTAATTTGCGGCAGGGGGGACTCTAAGTTGTCCATTTTCTCTGGTGCCTCTGATATTGGGTTAAGAGGTTTGTATCCACTGGCATTGTTGACCGGCCCAGCACCACCAGGGTTGGCGCTACTAGCTCCGGCAATCACGGCCGTCTGCTTAATTGTAATGATCAAATCATGCACGTGAAGTAACCCTTTGGCCAGCGCTACCTGCCGGTCATATAGGCTTGGCGGGTCATTGGGCTCCTTGCTGCTGCTATTTTCTTGCGACAGCAATGACAAAAACGCAAGCTGGGAGTAAATGGTATCAAGGGCCTGGTGGTCAAGTGTTCTAAACGCCGCTGCTAATTCCATGCTAGTAAGAGACTAGTTTTTTTTTTTTCTTGTAAAATGGCACTGTTATTATTGACATTATTACTGTAGTTAGTATAATGTGATTTGTTGTTGATTTGAGTAATGATCGTACCTGGGTGGGGGTTGGTCCGTCTAGCTAGATCACCACTTCAAGTGTGCTGTTATGCTTGCAGCTGGTTGTTTCCCCCCCAAAAAAAAAGACTAAGACGAAATGAAAAATAAAAGAGAAAAGAAGAAGAAGAAAAAAGATATAAAAAAAACTAGAAACTAGAAACAAAACAAAATGAAATAACTACGGTTTAAATTAGGCAATTATTATTATTATTATTATTATTATTATTATTATTAAAAATCATGGAGGTTGTTTAAATGATCTCTTCTGTGACTACGGGCTGGTTGTAAATAAAAGTTGTGCCGAGACCAAGAAGTTTGAATTTGATTTATTCCACCAAATTTTAAAACTAATATATAAAACTGTTTTGACTTTACTGGCAGTACCGTGATTGGTTTTACAAGTCAAAACAATTGCAGTGGCTGTGACAATAAGTTGTGGGGTTGTAAAACCCAGTTGTGTGTCCCGGATCTCTTTTAATTACAATCTTTTACTGATATCAATATGTTCACATAACTTTAAGACTATAAACTCAAAAAACGCTCTTGGGGGAGTCAAACTGGCGTTCATGCGCTCTGCTTGGTTACCGTTTCGCCGTAGTTGATATCACTAGACTATTTGGCCTCAATTCTTGTTTGCTGCAATGATAAAACATTTTCAAAACCCAACCATTTTGTTTTTTCTCTTACAACTAGCAAAACCCATCTCAAACATAAATATATTGAAGTAAAAAAAAAGAAAAAAAGAGATTTTAAACATTTTTTTTTTTTTGGCACTCATTTTCATTACCAAGATAATACGGGAAATTCATTCTATTTGTGCATTTGTTTGGCACCGTGGTATAACTAGCCCTTACTAACAGTATGAGGCATGAGCCCCAAATCAGCAGAGTCAGGCCTGTCATTTTTAATACTTGTCAGGGTTGCTAAACCAGCATGAAAAATCGTGGCTAAGCAAAAAAAAAAAAAAAGAACAAAAATAGTTTGAAAAACGTACAGCTATCATCTTTATGAGTTTCAAAAAACTTTTTCTTGACTTGTTGACTTTTAGTCTCTGGAAAAAAATATATATACTCCGATACGGGGAATCGAACCCCGAACTGCTCGGTGAAAGCGAACCGTGCTAGCCGTTACACTATATCGGATAGTATTAATAGTAAATATGCTCAATCCTTCCAGAGACAGACAATTACTGAAAGCAAAATGTTGCACTGACTTAGGAAATAAGCCTCAAATTAGCATTGAAGTAGTAAAGCCTATGTCAAATAGTACTTATTTGGTACGGCCAGTGGTACCTTTCAATTGATATTGACAGTTTGTCCTAATTAGTCCCCAAAGTGACCTAAAAAAGATATATGCACATCGGAAAAACTTCACATTCAGGGGTAAAGCAGCGCAAACAATAAGCTTGTTCTACCGTAGCCACTATGCAGCAAAACAAGTCAGACACCAAGTATCATAACTCAAAAAAAATAAATAAAAGGCGGTTGGTTGAGATTTTAATTTACATGTACGTAAAAAATGTACTCCTCGGATTATTGTCTCATCTTTAAAAAAAATATTTGCCTACAAAATCTTTAAATTGAAAAAAAAAAGAAAAAGGAGACTTCCTCTAGTAATACTTTCTCTGATTGGAGTGACAAAGTATCAATATCAGACCGCGTTAAAAGTTTTAGCACTCATAAGCGTGGAATTATTAATCAAACAAAAGTAAACAAAGAAAACACTGGGCCACCATTAGTCTCTTTGATTTATTAGAAAGGAGAAATGAGAAAATACCTAGTCGTGATTTTGAACAAGTTTCACCTATTGAATGTGACCTCAGACGGTACAATCGATCTGAGTCCAAAGAAAACCAGGCTGCAGATGACAATAATAGAACTGAGTTGATGTTAAACCATAGTTATCGGCTTACGTACCTAGATATAATAACATGGGTTATTCAATTCTGAAAAGGTACTGGAAAAACTAAATACCCCTGTATCGGCGACCTCAAACAATGCGTTTGTACCAGCGATAGGGGAAAGTTAATTTTTTTTGCGGGTTTCAAGCTATTTATTCTAAATAAATTTTATTGCAAATGCAATATTTGTGGAAGTAAAACTGCAAGACGCAGTGAAAGAGCCGCACAAAAAATACAGTAGGCTTGTTGCAATTATTTTAAAACAAGATCGCAAGTTTTAACGGCTGTTTGCAGATACTGGATTTTGAACATCCATAACTATCAGCTTTCGAAAGGAATACTGAGACCGTTCTCAATTACAATAAGCAATCCTTAAAACCTACAAAGTATATATACTTTAGCCAGTATCGTTCAGTAATATATGATCCTATTTCATATTGTGTAGTTAAAAGTAAAGAGTTTATTTTATAATTGAGTATACCTTAGTACGTTCAATCTCCATGCTAATGAAAAGTACAAATCTCAACCCTCATTTTTTTTTATTTCTGGTAAGCCATGATCGCCCATAAACCTTTTTAATTTAAATACTATTACATGAACACCAAGAAAAAAAAAGATCTTGTCAATTAAACCTTCAGTAGATAGATAAAAAAACAACAACTTGTTTATTGCTTTAATATCTAAAATTTAAATAATAAAAATAACGAAAAAATAAAGCTTTAACACATATTTGTGTTAGTTAAGATTACAGATAAAAAAAAGACAAAAAAAAACAAAGCACAAGTAACAGAAACAAAAAAGCAAGAGAAACAATATCTTAAATTCAAAAACTAACAAATGGACGGAAATTTAAAGCTTTATTACATTATGATAGTATATACTTTCTCCTAAAAAGTCTTAACTCAGCATCGCACCAGATTGGACACCACACAATGGCAAGCAATATTAGTAATGCTGGGTGGTCTAAGTATTAGGGTCATTATCTTTATATATAGTCTGGATTGGATCTTTATCTATTGAAAATTGCTAACTACAGATTTATGCAAGATTTTAATTGTGAACAACGCCTAGTGAAAAATAACATAGAAGTTACTAGACTTATAAGTTTGATGAAATTGAAGAGATTTTATTAATACAGCTAAGTTTTTCTTGCCAAAAGAAGTAATCGCAAAAGCCCTCAGGATGCACTAAATGTTGAACGGCCAAAATAGCATTATAGTACAGAGCTGAAAATGCTTAATACTGAAATGATTCTCAAGCTATTTTTTTTCAAACTGTTAGAAATAAAAATTACTTATATTCTTTTCAAGATCTAATCTGTTTGCTTTTACCCCATCTTATAATCTGAAATATACTGACTGCATAAAGCCTGAATATTAGAAATATGAGCTTTAGACTTGTCTTTGGTTACAAATATTTTTTAAATTCGACAATATTCAGGCAACCTCTGAATAAGGACACTTGCTAAACTTCTGTTATCTCTCTAGGTATGACTGAGCGTTTCACCAGTAACTTTAAGTAAAACAATAGAGAAAGTTTCAGAGGTTAAAATTGGCAGAATAATTTATTCTATGGCCAGTAAAAAACTAGACTGTGTGTTTAATGGAATTGATATAGGTTTTATGAATTAATTGATATTTGCTTTTATTTTCTATTATCGAGATCCCACAAGATCTTGTCACTCGTTATATATACCTATAAAAAATACTTTCCCAATTATTGTTATAGTATACTGATTATTACAATTGCTCTATTTTTTTTTCCATTTACTTTTTTTTTGCTAGATAAAATAAACTATAAAATAAGTTTGAGCCTACAGTGACCTTCTTAACCCCAGTCCTAATTTCATCAACGTCAAATAATGATGATGAATTTATAACAAAATATTTTTTGTCAGCTATAATTTTGCATCTTTTTTCTTTTATTAGAGTCACTGCTAATAAATATTGAAAAATGCTGAATGTCGAATCACAAACATTACAGACTTTTAGTCCAGATCAGGGTTTGTTTGCGGCTACCACTTGAATCAATGAGGCAATCCAGCTTTGAAAAGCTATAAAAAGACTCATTCTAAATTATCACTGCCTGCTGATGCGGATGAATCATCAGTGCAAGAAATAGTCATTACCAGCAGTGAGAAGTTTGTAGGATTGATCAAAGAAAGTCTATGAAAACCGCTAGGAGTGTGTCTTCTACCGTCTTTCTCTAAACCAGTGCTTGTGAGATATACTGCACCACTTTTTTCACCGTTGATGATTAACAGACCACATGACACTCTAGATAAGTTGCCACCATAATTTTACCATTACCACCACCACCATCACTGACATTGAGACCTTCTATTAGGTTAGTTTTTTTTTTTTTTTTTTTAAATCACCATCATTGCTGGCTTTTTAAATATCCTTTTATCGCCATCTCTTCCCTTTGCGCCTCCAACTCCTCATGCTTCGCTAACTTTTTGATCTTGCCCTAACCCTACTTTAACCACACTAAGAAGGAAGAAAAAAGCCCAAAAAAATTCCAACGCAGAAAAAGTTTGATCTTCTCTTTAAATCATAAAAACATCATTTTTAACAACCATCAACCTTCCCCCATCTTTCAACCTCCCCAAACTACTTTGTTCACACTGTGTTTTCAGCCCCGACTTCTCATTCTCCATAACATCTCAATTTTATTTTATTGGATCTACATTTAGCTATGGAAGATCAGCTTGAACAAGCTGTCAACATTGCCATTTCTGGCACATCTGATGCCTCGTTGAAACAACAGGTAAGCCTCATCACCATCGCTGCTTTCATCACATGCTAACTCCACATTTTTCTTTTTTAGGCCATTGAATATTGCACACAGGTCAAGGACTCTCCCGACGGCTGGCAAATTTGTCTTTCACTCTACACAGGATCTTTCAAACGGTAAGCAAGCCTTGTTTTTGTACGTTTTAGAATTCAAGACTAACCCTCTACGCAGATCACCCGAGTCCCGCTTCTTCGCGCTCCAGGTCATTGACGCCGCGCTTCCAAGACTTTTACAGGAGCAACTTCAATACGTACAGTCTAATCTCTTTACATTTGTCAAGACCGCCACCACCGACACCCAGCTTCTTGGAGCAAACTATCTTAAAAACAAACTAGCCCAGACTATTTCTTTTCTTTTCATCCTCTCGTACCAATCCACTTGGACTTCTTTTTTTGATGACTTTCTTTCTACTCTTGCATCTAGCTCATCGTCTATTGGTAACGCCGCCGCGGTCGACATTTACCTCCGTATCCTCAAAGTCATTCATGAGGAGATTGGCGACAACCTCATTCTCCGAGAACCCGCATTAACAAAACGAAACAACAATATTAAGGATCAGATCAGGGAAAGAGATGTTAACAAGCTCACTGATTCGTGGATGCAAATTCTTCAAAATTACATTGACTCCAACGAAGAAATCGTCGAAGGTGTGCTCAAGGTCATTGGCGGTTGGGTCTCATGGGTCGATATCACTCTAATCATCAATGGAACCTTTGTCAACTTAATCTACAAGTGTCTGCAAAACGAAACGTTTACTCTCGCAACCTGTGACACGCTCATTGAAATTGTCTCAAAGAAAATGAAATCCCTCGACAAGATGGAGCTTATCCGACTATTAGGCCTTAAGGAAGTAATCTCACAGCTTTCAGCAGACGAGCGTGTGGGTAAATTGGCCAATATTGTGACTTTGGAACTGGTTCACATTATTGACGGCTCGACCTCTATTGCATCCAACTCATCTCTGCAGCCAGAACAACTTGCTCAGGCTGAGGAGCTGTTGACTGAGTTCTTCTCAATTGTGACCCAGTACCTTGGCAACGAAGACGTTGAAATTTCTAGTCAGGTCTTGCCTGCAATCTCAGAATATCTCACATTTGTCAGAAAGGAATCTAAACAAGAAAAGTCTAAAGTTGATACGACCAAAATGGAGAAAAACCTTTCGGACCAGGTGCTAAACTTTCCAGCAGATTCTAATTTCATTTCTCCCCAGCGGCGGTCACTTTTGACATCACTATTGCCAAAGGTTATTTTAAAAATGCGCTACAACGATGACGACTGGGAGGATGAAGACTTTTTGGAGCTCCGGGGAAAGCTGAAGCTCTTACAGGACCAGATTGCTAGCATTGACTCAGATCTCTACATCGATGACATTGTTGCCATTGTCTCAAACTCTTTTGATCCTGCAGCGGTGACATCTTGGAAGGATGTTGAGCTGGGCCTATTTGAATTTGAGGCCTACAGTGATAGTCTTAAAAACGGTGCCATTAACGTAATTAAGGGCATTGAAACCCGACCCTCACAAACTCTTTCTTCACTATTCTTTAAGATGATTGAAAGTAATGTGGTTGCGATGGACCACCCCTCTGTACAGCTTCATTACATTGAATTGGTCAACCGCCACTGCAATCTTTTTAATTCATCTAATTCTAATATCCTCGCTAAAGCATTAGAAACTTTTGTTTCTCCGCTAGGAGTTCACAACCCTAACAAAAGAGTTCAGATCAGATCTTGGTATTTATTGTATAGATTTATCAAGTCAGTTAGAATTCTTGTGGGCGATATCTCCCAAAGTATTTTCACGTCGATTGAAACTCTACTAGAGATTAAGGCTACTTTACCTGCTGAAGAGACCGACACTGATCCGGCTTTTGAGAACCAGCTTTACCTGTTTGAGCTTTGCGGTCTCATGCTTTCTTCAACTTCAGCAAATCTTTCGCTTGTTAAAAGAATTCTTAACCCCATTTTCCAAGACGTTGAGAAATCCCTTGAGACCACCGCGAGTCCCCTGGTGAGTCTCCAAGTCCACCACGATTTGATGGCTATTGGAACGTTTGCCCGTGGTTTCCACGATTACGGAAGTGCCACATCAAATAAAGAAGAGACCCCTCGTCCCTTAGACCCCTGGGTTTTTGAAGAATTTAATACAGCCACCAATGTTGTTACCACTACTTTGGAGAGAATGGGCAACTTCAAGGTCATCCGTGATGCAGCTAGATTTGCCATTGCGCGTCTAATTCCTCTTCTTGGTATGGATATTCTTCCTAAGGTTACACGTCTCATCACCTGCTTCTTAGACCAATGCAGTGTCGAGGAAATGACTGACTTTTTGGGTTTCTTGGGAAACCTTCTACACAAATTTCGCAAGGAGGAGCAAATGTTTGTTATGTTTGACATGCTTATGACTCCTCTGTTTGAAAGATTCACACAGGCGCTTAATGAGGGTGGCGTCAGCGCCACTGAGGGTTCAACCGATGCAGTGATTTTGAAAAGAGATCTTCGCAGAGCCTACTTACAGTTCATCTTTAATGTTCTTAATAACAACATGGGTGCTATCTTGTTCTCCGACAAAAACATAAGCATTTACGAGCGTGTACTTCAGACAGTATTATTGTACGCATCAGATATTGAGAACGGGGATGATCAAGCCATAAAACTGGCTATTATTGTTCTCAACAAAATGCTCCAGTGCTGGGGCGTGGGCGCGGTCAAGCCTGAGGACTTTGGCACGAATAGAGAGGTCCCTGGGTTTGAGCAGTTCACGCTAGAGCATGTCTCGCGCATCTGCTTTGAGATCCCCAGTAATCAGTTGTTTAACTTTAAGGACTCGCGATTTCGCAGCATTCTTGGCGATTTAGCCCTGCTCCAATACACGATTTATGAAGTCCGCCGCGACAAATACATTGACTTTTTGAGCAACTACTTTCAAAACGTCGGCGTTCCAACCGAATATGCTGCAGAGTATCTGAAGCAGCTAAGCACGCCCAATATCAAAGCGTTCAAAACTTTTTTCCTGGTAAGTTCTCTTGGCTAGCAGAGTGGTAGCTGCTGTTACTATTGCCTGTCGATTCTTTTTAACTATTATTTTGCTAACACTTTTTATTTTTTCTAGGAGTTTTTCAAAACTATCACGAAATAGAGCCTTTTATAATGCCCCACATAATAAATAACCCTAGCCCTAACAAAGCCACTTGTGTCTTTGGCTTTCTGGGTCCCTAGATGTTTTTCTTGTAAATTCTGCTGTCCAGTACGTCACACATATATTCAGAAAATATAAAATGACAAACGACCTGCCGCCGCCTCCAATACCACAAAGCCTCCCACCCTCCTATGAGACCTCTACGGACCAGGACGGGCTGTTAGATTTTGAGGAGCGCCGGTCGCTAGATCAGGAGATGGAGTTTTTCGACATTGCCGATGATCAGCCCGTAGCTCCGCCATCATTCACAACCAGGGCCACTATAGCGTCGCAGCGCTTTGCCAGCAGTCTCAACACAAAGATTATCACGCCTGTGCAGCGCATGCTCGATCCCATTGCATCGGCTTTTGCAAACATCAGTCTATCGTTTGAGACCTTCATCTCTCGCTATGGCAACCCGCTTATCATTAAGCGTCTTCTTTATCTTTTTGTTGTCTTTTTGCTGATATATATTGCCTTTGAAATGGGCATAATTCCTGGCACGGATCTAACGTCAGGTAGTGGCACAAGCTATGACCACGGGACGCTTAAGGAATTTTTGGAAGCAACCCTTGACGCCGAAGAGATTAACCACCGCATCAAATATCTCTCGTCTATGCCGCACTTGGCGGGTACATCTGGTGACTTGGCGCTGGCGCAGTACGTCGAGGACCAGTTCCTATCGTTTGGGATCAAACAGGTCTCTCTCTCAGAGCACGCGGCCTACGTCACCTACCCCAACACCACGGAAAATTCTCTCGGGCTAGAGCTAGTCTCGGGTAACGTGAAAGCAAAGTTTGGCAACGCCGGCGGCGATGGTGATAACCAGCAGCCCCAGCCTTTTCATAGCTTGTCCGCTCCTGGAGACGTGACTGGCCCTCTGATATATGTTGGCCGAGGCGAGAAGAGTGATTATGAGCGGTTAAAGGCCGCGGGGGTTGACGTAACAGGTGCTGTGGTGGTGGTTCACAATGGAGGCCCGCTGTCGCCTGGCCTCAAGGTTCACCTGGCAGAGCTAGCTGGCGCTATAGGTGTTGTCACCTTTAGTGAGAACCGAGAGGTTGAACGAAATTGTGTTGGAATCCCCGAGATAATTCCGGGCGATGCCCTTACCCCGGGCTACTCATCCATCTCCTCTGAGCGGGTGTTAGGCCTGGAAGAGATAGAAAGTCTGGCTAAAATTCCGGCAATTCCTGCATCGTGGCATGACATTAAACCATTTTTGAAAACTCTTAAAGGGTTGGGCGTGCAAAACACTGAAAGTCATAATGAGTTATGGTCCGGTAATCTCAAGGATTCTCCCAAAGCCCGACTGCGGAATTTTCCCGTGGTCAAGCCTCGCCATCCCATTTGGAACGTGCGCGCTAAATTGGAGGGCTTAGAACAAGATGACCTAGCGGTGATTTTTGGTGCGCGCAGAGATTCATGGTGTTATGGTGCATCTTCGTCCGCGGCAGGCACGGCTGTGATGCTTGAAGTAGCGCGTGCATTTACGCTCATGGCCGCTAAACTCAAATGGGCTCCGCTGCGCTCGCTGTACTTTGCAAGCTGGGATGGCCACGACGAGAATCTTGCCGGTACCACCGAATGGGTAGAGTACAATGGCAATACGCTACGCCAGTTTGGCGTTGTCTACGTCAATCTGGATTCGGCGATTACTGGTGACAAGCTTGAAGTTAAGGGCCACCCTATGCTTGGCCCGCTTATGAATGATGTACTTGAGCAAACCCGCAAGAACTACACCGTCGAATGGCCAGATGAGCGAATTATGCCGCACGACAAAATGGGTGACCACTCACCGTTCATTTCGTACGTGGGCACAGTTGCTCTTGATGTAAGCTTTAAGCCGGAACATGACGAAGAGAATACAAGAGATGGCATTTCCTATGGTGGCTGTTCCGACACTTATGAAAATTTGGCAAGATTTAAAGACCGGATTCCCGTGCTGGCTGATATTGTAGCGCGCCTGGCGCTACAACTTTCTGATGATCCTATCATCCCCCTTGACCTTGGTGCCTATGCTGACGCACTGGACGAGTACGCCGATGACTTGAATGAGTACGCAGCTACACAAGAAGGATGGGACCAGCCACAAAGTGATGGCTCTCCTGCCGGCAAGGAAATTGTTAGCTTTGCCCTGATCCGTGAGGCCACAGAAAAGATCCGCAACATTTACAGCTCGTTTGCGCTATGGCGCGATGGCTGGCTCACCTTGGTGGGCACCTCGGGCGAGGCGCCTGCGTTTATGCATTTCCGATGGGCGTGGAACGCGCGACTTGTCAATATTGACAAGCATCTTCTTGACTACAAGGGAATCCCAGGCCGCCGTTGGTTCAAGCATGTCATATTTGGACCCCAGCTGTGGCCGCCAGCAACTAATCCCAATGAAAGCCGTGAGGAAAAGCGAGATGATGGCAATAACAGCGGAGGCGAGGAAAACGATTCAGAGCAACCAAAGGTGCCATCTCTAGCTAGCAAAAAACATGGATTTTTATGGGGAACCTTCCCCGCTGCCCGTGATGCTATCGAGAAACGGGACTGGAACGGCGCCAAGGAGGCGGTGGCTCGGGCCGGCGCTATCCTGCTCATTGCCGCGTCCAAACTGGTACTCTAAAAAGAAACAACCACATTCTGAAAAGAAACCGAGCTTGGTTTTTGTTCAGCTTATTGCTATACTTATATTTTTGTTTTTATTTTGTCTTTGATTTTTTTTTTAGTCATGTATTTTTTTATTATCATTACTACTATTATATTTTGCATTTTGAAATTTCCCTATTCAACTTTTTTTTTTTTTTTTTTTTTTTTTGAGATTTGTGACAAATGTATATATATAAATACTGAATCTAATTATAGAATTCATCATATTGTTTATTGATATGGTTCAAACTTCTGGAGATCTGGCCAGGTCTGATTACCTTGACTTGTTTTAACTAAAAGTGAAGAGATTACAGATTATTGCAAAAAAAGAGAGACATGTGCGGAATAAAAATGAGTGGGTTTGGTAAAAACGGTTAATCACGACTAATCCTCCGTCAAAACTCATCAACTTTAGGAAGGCTAATATATATATATATAATCAGTTTATTGTCCTTATAACTATTTAAAATTATACACAGAAAACATTAATACAACAAAAATAACCCTTTTAGCGGGGAATGCGCCATTCACTATATATTTCATTCACTTCGATGGCACCGAATTTTCCACGAACTCAGTCCGTGTGTCAAGGGAAACCCGACATGATCGTCACTACAGTGCGTTATGTTGAGTGGGAGGGCAAGCCGGTAAAACCTTGACAGGCTATGCTGTTAAGCTGAC
>JAJMRT010000367.1:0-16736 GCA_030558065.1 Geotrichum phurueaensis | reverse complement strand
AGTGCACAACCGTTTCAGGCTGGCCACATTCACACTTGTGATTTCTATTCAAGACTCCTATCCTTTTAAAATAGGATCCAATAACGCCATGGCTAGTTCTCAATTGCACTACCTTGCTGAGGGTGTGACGGTTCGCTTTTTCCATGATGCTGCGAAGAGGACTGTAGTTGCCTGGGTCGCCATAGAGGCCATCAGAAAATTTAAACGTCTAGTGCTATAGCTGGCCTTAGTTTATCACTGGTGTCTTCAAGTCTTTAAAACTGCTTAATGTGAAACAAAAAAAAACCCCAAAAGATAATATGGAACAAATCCATCATTTGATAGATTCAAAATTACGGCGGTTTTAAGCGTGATGCTAATAAAATCAAGTAATAGAAAATAAAATGCTGGGGTTGAAGTAGCGATAAACAGTTTTACAAGTGAGCTTAATGCAAACATCTCAAACAATTTGCAGAATTACAAAATCCTGTTGATTTGCAAGAAAATTGGGGGTTTTTTTTTTTAGTAAAAACTGATAACTTAACCAGTATTTCAAAATATGACTGACTGATTTAACAACATTGAAACCAAAGGTTTTCAGTAAACGTAGAAGATATTTTTTGATTTTGATGAATTAACAGCATATAATTAGTGTTCAGAAGACATTTGCACTCATTATTGACGCACTTTTTTTTTTTTTTTTTTTTTTTTTCAACTATTTAAATAGATTTGCTTTGGTTCTGGAGTTTCTGAGCGTGATTTTGAGATATTAAAAATTGTATGACTCGGCTGTGAGAATCTCGAGAGGGCTGGGCGTTTAAAATGCAAAAAACTAAGAAGGCTAAACAAGCCGATGGATACTGTCAGGTTGGAGACTTGAGGGGAGCTTAGTAATTATATAAACACGGTCTTTCCCTTAGAAGTTTTAGGGAAATCAAGGAATAAAAGTATTTTCTTTCTACTCGTACCTTCGGTCCTCTCGTACATTACGGTTCCCCTTTCACGGGTTTGCACGTTTCCCAGAAAATATAGCGTGACAGATACCGTCGTTGAAATTTTTTTCTTTTTAATTTATTTTTCAGAACTCATCAAAGCGATAATAAAATTATATCCACTGCAGTGATGCGGTAAAGCCTGAACAGTGAAAAAGGGTGGAAAACTTTGAAGAAACTCACGTTCAGTTGATGCCCTCATATAGAACCAGCATGCGGCATGCGCCATCATATTGCTCTATCGACTGGAGGAGTAGATTAAATAACCTTTTATTTTAACTGCATATTGAAACAGTAAACTAAAATTTCTGGTTTGGATGACAGCAAGAAATATAACAACAACAACTCTTGATCAAGTGGGGGAGTTTATGCACAAGCTTATTTGTTGAACAGAAAAAATAGTAGACAACAAGTGAACGAGAGGAGACATAAAAACCGATGAGTTGGCGAATTACTACTACGAGATCTCATCAATCGGCAAAATTCAATAAACCTCAGATCATTTTCTTTTTTGTTATTCTACTTTAATTTCACTGGCTTTGCAGGTAGAAGGAGCTGAATAAGAGAAATAGAAATATCGAAAGGAAAAAAAAAAAGGGACGCTGAAGTCCCCAAGAAAGTATCTGGCTTGCGTGGATGTGGGCTGGGCCACCTTGCTAGATGGGAACATCCCTATAATGTTGAATGCGTGTCTCTCATGCACTGTTTTAAATTTCTCTTTTGTGATTTCATTATGACGGCAAGACGTAGACCTGAGGCTAAGCTAAGGCTATAATATATGATATATCTAAATCAAACTACTGCAGGAGTACCTGATATACAGTACATGCTACACATCATATCACACTTGTAATCAAAACACACACAAATGGTAGGTGTAGGAACAGCTTGGTCCAGATCATTAAACGGTTTTTCTTCAAATTTGGTCACAAGTATGGCGATCCCTGTCTTCAAAGCAGTCAACTATCAAATATCATTCACTTCGAGCAAAACTAGATCTTTTAGCCTAGCTCTACCCCAACATGTATTTTCTTGTTACACTCGACTTGGAATTCATGCAAAAAAAAAAAAAAGAACGAAAAATACTCCCCCAATTTAAATATATTCATATCCTCTTTTTTTTTTTTTTTTTACAAATTTTTATTTTATTTATTTTCTCTCTCTTTTAAAAATTTTTCCAGCTAATAATTTTTTGTTCTATGCATTCGGGATTATTATTGTTGATTATAGGGTTTATTTGATCAGTTCAAATTTTTTTTTTTTTTTTTTTTTTTGATTACACCATAGCTGTAACGATATCTCATAACACTATCATTGCCTAACCAACATGTCTACTTCATTAGAGGATGTACCAGAAAAGGATTTCAACTTTAAATCTAACCCTAAGCGGATGTCTGAAATTATTGACAATGAGACTAAGCTTGGAGTAGTTGATCATTCTTCAAATTTTTTTGAGGACTCAAATTCTAGTTCAGCAGAAGTATCCTGGCACCCTAAATCGGAGACACGCAAAAATAGTGCACTTCGTATTAACACAGAACCAAATAACAAGCGCGTTATTGACGTCTCACGCCCGCAAGACATTGAATACCGAAATATTTCAACTTTTGTACCGACACCGACACATGCGACAGGCGTTATGACAGACGAGGGATCTGTTTTTTCTTATCTTGTGAAATCTCCCACATCTCATCTTAATACCCCTCCGCATTCTCTGAGCAGCGCTCCGCCATCACCGACATCAACATCATCTCCAATATCACTATCATTGTCTCTATCCCACGACGATCTTCACTATACAGAGAAGAATGAGACAAGTCACACTGCAGTCTTGTTCAATCCCGATCTTCTCAGCAACGATAAAAATTATGAATCCCATTTAGGGTCAACTTTGTCTTTTGATCCGTCAAAATACTCTGGTATCCCTGCAGTTCCAACATTAAAGCAAGAGGAATCCAGCGATTTTACCAAAACTAACTATACCTACAACAACAAAGAAGCGTGTTCTGATTCCGAGGACGTTACAAATATAGATGGACAACAATTTTACACAATGACCGAAGCCTTTGAAATTGAGTATGAGGCTAATAATCCCACTTTGGTCAATCTGGAGACACTTAATTTTGGGCAAGAGCCGGCAAAATCGCGGTCTGGCCATGCCAAAGCACCTTCTTTCCCTCTACCAGCCGCGCCTGGCAACCCTTCGGAACAACTTGCGCAAATGACTAGCCGGTCAATGATCCCTACTCAATGGGAAAGAGAAAAGTCTTCAAAGTACCACTCCAAGTCCGCCTCTCTGAGGATTACTCACACCGATAGCATGGATTTTACCCGTATAGACCCATCTGCCAAACGGTTGTCAGGCTTCTCAGATAGATTATACGTTAAAGAGAGCAGTAAAAATAGGTCAAGCATGTCTGGTGTCGCTAGAAATATTAAACGCCGACTTTCCACCGACAACTACAAAAGGCTCAGCCATGCCATGTTGCCCCAGACCTCAAAAATTAATCAAGACACTAGCCAAGATGTTGAAGCACAGCAACTAGAACAAATAGAGCCGACGCCTTCCATCAACCAACTAAATAAATTTAGAATCATTAAACTAGTAGCAATTGTTGTGCTGGTTCTAGTGATGCTAACTGTACTGATTGCAGCGCCTGTTGCAGTTCATGTCAGAAACAAACACAAGAAAGAAAATCAGTCGGTGGAGCAGAAAAAAAGAGAGTACGGGACAAACAATGTAACAATACATGTTTATACTTAGTTAAAAAAAATACTGGAAGAAGGAATATGGTTAGATATTAATGCATTTTAATAAGAGAGAAGACTACAGGAAATTAATATCAAAAAATATTTAGTATCATAAGCTAGTTGTAAACAAGACTCTAGCTGGGGTTCTTAATTATATAGATAAATAGATTATGATAGAAGGAGTTCCAGGAACTACTCCAAGATTTATTCAACTAGGAAGAGCAGCGCTGATCAGTGGAGAGCCTGATTGGTCAGCTTTGCCAAGGAATCCAAGTTAGGTAGTTAATAGAGTTTGCAAGCCGTGTCTTAAGGGATTATGCAAGAGATAGCTTTCCCAGTCTTGGAGGTTAGTATTAATGAATGAATGAGGCGTGCACTGCTTCTATGCGGGCCCACAAGTTCAACTTCTAATACAAATGATATAAATAAAGTGTTTAAACTTAATAATTGCTGTTAAGGCATTTCAATGATTGGCTTTCAAGGTTGATGTTTATAACTGTGATTAGAACCAATGGAAATTGAGGTTGTCAGACCAGCTCCGTTACAAACAACTTGAGTCTTTTGAAATTATATCTTCCGACAGACCTCGAGGAAACGCTGACACTTGAGAACTTGAAGGATAGCATCTACAGGGTTTCTACCTGGTTTGATACAACTAGATTTAATAAAATCTACATTAACATGACCTTTGGCGGCCTTCCCGTTATGGGCCTAAACACGACCTATGATAAAAGTGCGTGTCCTAACCCGTTTGTGCCACCCATTAAAAATGACTTTGCATATGGGAGCATTCCCATCTGTGGCATCAACCTGGGCGGCTGGTTGGTTTTTGAGTTTTTTTTACTATATTTTTCTGAGAAGTACGAGCTAAGCTTGGGTGTAGTAGATGAGTGAACACTGGAGCAACGCCTAAATTTCACCAATGGTATGACTGGTGTCAAAAAGTTGTGGAAAACTTCTATGCTACCTTTATCTCTAAGAAGACCTTTAAAAAAAAATTAAAGAAGCTGGCTTAACTCATGTTTCCATTCCCTTTGGCTATTGAGTAGTCGAGACATGGGAGAGTGACAACTTTCTTCCTCTCATCTCTTGGCGCTATCTACTTCGTGGTATTAAATAAATCAGAAAGTGTTAAATAAGAGTAAACACTGATTTCTACAGGCTACCCGGAAAGAATAGAAGCCTCAATGGAAACCGCAGCTTGGAGGTGCATGCAGCGCTGTCTGAGTTTTTTTTTCCAGGAAAGATATGATAATTTAGTGATGATATATAAGCTGGTAAATGAACCTAGCATAGTCGCTCTAGACAAGAGAAAAGTACTTGACTGGTCCAAAAAAAAACATACAGTTTGCTACGCAGCAAGGGATACAAGTGTGTAATTTTATTTGGAAACGGTTTTAAAGATATTTATAAGTGGCATGGCCAGTACGACAAAATCAACTTTCCTGCACTGGCGTTGGACGTACACCAGAAAAGAATCTTTGACAACAGCCTGCTTTAATTTTTCTCACTCTGATAAGATCTAGTTTGCTTGTAACGTGTGGGCAAACGAGATGCGTGCGTCGACCAATACTAAGACTGGCCATGGTCCTACTCTTGTTGGCGAGTGGAGTCAGGCTCACAATGACTACACTAAATATCTGAATGATCTTAGTGCAACAAGTTAATGAAAGGGCAACTTGTAACAGCCTAACTCTGACTAGTTGTCGTGGATGGCGTGCAATGGCAACAAGAATTGCACCTGTTCACTATCCAACGCAGATCCCCAGACCTACAGCCCTGCTTTCAAGCAATATTTGCTTGACTTTGTCGAGGCCCGGATGGATGAATTTGAGAGTAATTATGATTGGGAGCTAAATCTACTAAATGTGGAATACAGAACGAGTTGAGTCAAACCAATGGTCATATAAAAAAGGTAGGGATGTTGGAGCCATACCGTGGGTAGCATACGAGCGAACCTACGATTGTAGCATGGAAGCTCGGGACTATAAAGTTTTGGGTCTTCCAGAGTACTATTAAAGAAGAAAAAAAAAAGAAGAAACTAAAATATAACTAACTTGTTAATTAAATATATATATTTATCATTTCAAAAAAAAAAAAAAAGTTGTCCAGAATGTAGATGCTATTGCAAGATAATAAGCTGCAGGATGGCGTAAAATACAAACAAACAAACTGAAACAGAAAGTAATTAGACGAGATTTCCGACTGAGCCTCTAGAACTGTGACTATGTAACTCTTGTAGCAAAAACCAGGAGGTATTAAAAATATTATTGACAATGACTTTCCTAGGTGGAATTTTGTTGCTCCTGTGAAAGATTAATAGTAATACCACGGTAGCAGTAAATTTACAGTGTTTAGCAAACCGGCGTTTATATCCAGAAGCAGCATAGAATCTTCTTTATTTGGGAATTCTTTTTCTTTTACAGAGTGATTATCCCCAAACGGTTAAAAAAAGGCCTATTTTAGGCACAGAACTGAGATCTAGCTAATCGCCTTTTTATTTTTATAACAAGGCGGACAAGACACAAGCGACTGTGTGACGTATAATGATGATATAATTATATATAGAATATATATATATATATTAATTACTAGCATTGGTTTTCCCATGGGGAATTGGAACTTTGAAATGCAGGTTTTGTGTTTTACTGGTTGTTTACAAAAACACTGTTTCATACAAATGGGTCACTATATATATAGAACAGTTAAGTCCGTAGAGAATACCATAGCTGCGGCAAACAAAAAAAAGAGAGCTGAGCCGAATGCCAGAGCTTGGATTCCTCGAGATCGAGGGGAGGGCTAAGCCTGGTCAGACAAACAAGTGGATACGAGAATCTTTGAAGAAAGGGAGAGAGACAACATACTGTGAAATTTCAAGTTTTGACGTTTTCATTTTTTGGTTCTACTAATCATGGAATTGTTATATATATATATTTAAAAACAGCAGAATCAAAATTGAAAAGTCATCACGGTGAGCTATTGGCACTTTGTAAAGAAGTGACTTGCACACAGACAGTATTTACAAATCGATCAAGATAAAAAAAAAAAAAGACCCGGACTCGACTTATATCCTCTTCATCATAATTGCTCTTGTCACCATTTCTAGAAACCCCCCCTGGTCTAAAACTAAATTGGGTTAAACTAACCAAGATCTAATTTCCAAAAAGAAGTTATAAACGTGGACAAAACCGTCATTGACCGACGTTAACAACGAAGGGACTCCTTGATTCGAGCTGTTCCATCTAATGGAGACTACATGAATAAAAAAAAAAACATCATCAAGAAGAAATTGAAGCATCAAGAAAAGATTATAAATCTAGCGGCTATAAAAATCAATCAAAATAAACAGAAGAACTGGGTCATGTTGCCATATGCCATGCAGTAATATCTGAAATAATAATAATAATAATAATATCAATTATAATGACACAACAACAACTACAACAACAAAAAAAAGCACTCTTTTTTATTTTTTATTTTGATAACTGCAGTGGAATCGAACAAATATCACACAGCAGTCTTTTTTTTTCTTCTTTCAAGAATGATCAAAGGATCGTGGTCAAAGGAATATCCAAATTTGCACACGAAATACTTAGATGGGTCTGTCTGAATTGTAGACAATACAATCCAAAAAAGTAAAATAAAACAAGGGCGGAATCAAAAAGAAAAAAAAAAAAAAATCTCGTGAAAAACAAGCCAAAAGTTGGTACAAAACCTACAAATGTACTGACGGTGAGTGACCCCCTGAAAAATCAAAAGAATTAAAAAATGGAAAAAAACGCCAACAGTAGAAGTAAAAGCAGCAGCAGCAGCAGCAGCAGCAGCAGTAGAAGCAGCGGCATCAGCAGCAGCAGAAGCAATGGCATCAAAACGCTTTCTGATTTTTTGATTTTTCTTTCTCTTCTTCTTTTATCCTTCTGTCCTTTTTTTTCTTTCTTTCTTTCCATCTGTTTAATTCTTTTCATTTCTCTCTGCTCCTTTTCGTTTTCTTAATCTAACTCCTTTCGTTCTTTGTCCACTTGAACCCCGTCCACAATGTCTCAAGAATATATGTCTGCTCAACCAACTCGTCGTTCTTGGAACCCCGTCGTCTTCCCCATCAATCGCGCTGATAACACCTCATCCCCGTTATCGCCGACCCCGGAGTCCCTACACACATCATCAATTGATAAGCGGCAGTCACTAGATCCGTCAACAGCTCTTCTCCACAGAAATAATTCGACTGGATCCAAACGCAGCTCTCTGCTCCTCGACAATTCTAAATCAGTCCACCGGCGAACAAATAGCGTGTTTTCTTTGTCACAATATTCATCTTCATCCCTCGCGACCTCGATATCGAGACCAGACTCTCCTGAGTATACCTTTGACTCACTTGATGATGCCAAACAACACCAAAAGCGCCAACAGCATCCGCGGACGCAAAGATGGTCTACCTCTTCAGCAGGCCTGAGGCACTCAGTTTCCGAACAACAACGCCTGCTTCAAGAAAAGCTGGCGCTGCTGGCCCGAACTGAAAACCTGAGGTTACTTGCATATGAAAACTCCTCGGCCTCTTCGTCGCCAGCATCCTCACGTCCGGTCTCACTTAACATTGCTGATGTCGAAAAGCACCGGATCTCTAGCATACTTTCATCATCATCCTCATTTTTGCATAGACACTCGTCGTATTCTCATCTCAATGCTACTTTCAAAGGTCTTGATCTCAATGAATCATCTTCAGCTGATACTTCTCAGTCATCGCGCGAAGTGGCCAGAGCCGACGCCCTCGCTAAATTGTCCGGCGCTACCAATACTACCACCACTACCACCACCACCCCCGCTACTACTACTACTACTACTACTACTCCTACTACCACTACTACTCCTACTACCACTACTACTACTCCTATTATCACTACTAGTGCTACTACTAGTGCTACTACTAGTGCTACCACTACCAGCATGCCTATCGCGCCCTCTAAGCAAATCTCAATAAAAATCCTTGACCGGAAAAAGAAAAGAACTAACTTGAATCACTCTGGCCACTTTATTATTTCCGACCAAGACTTGGAAAAGATTGGCCATGAAACACTTGCCATTACTGGTCCATTTCGCCCTGGCGACATTGGCGGCACTGTCTTGTCCTGGCGCATGGCTGGTGACCTACTCAAAGCCTGGGCTACGGCCTTTAAATCCCCCGACGCGTTTTTGGAAATTATTTACTTTCTCTGGGCCATGATATCATACCCGTCTAATGTTTTAGAGCTGGATTTTAAAACAGTACAATTGATGCCACCCCAAGAACTTGTGCAAAATCTCAAAGATAACGTTGTTTCGACAATTTCCCAGGCTAGTCTCACAAGTATTTTAGACTCTATAATTGCATTTAGCAAGCTCCTTGGCCAAGGCGCATTGACAAGTGTAGCATTTTTTGTGATTTTTGTTCAAGTTTCATTGCTCTCAGTCATGGTTTTTGCTTACATGCTAGGTGAGACGATTATTACCCCCTTCAATTACGCCAAGGACTGGTACAGTGAAAAAAACAAGAAAACCCCCGAGGAATTGACCCCCGACCAGTTAGTGGAGATCAAAGCCTTAAAAGCTCAGCGCGCAGCAAGAAAATCCGCTCTCCGCCGATCGAGAGCAAGAAAAGCCCGATACTAGAGTAAAGGGCAAACTTGGAGGAAAAAAAAAAAGAATAGATTATTATTAGCCCCCTATGAAAAAAAAACAACAACCCTACTTTTTCACCAAACATACACATTATATTCAATTCATTGTCACCATTATTTATTTTATATTCATATTTTATTTAATTATTTATCCAATTTCATTTCAAACAAAAAAAAAAAACAATAATATTTTTCAGTTTTTTTTATTTTCTTGTCATTATCATATTATCACAAATTTGCCCTTTCTTTTAAAATCTTGACCAGCCCATTGCGAAGGTTGGGACTAAGGCCATTTGGGCTTGTCTTGTTGGTGGTGCGATCAACAAAGACATGAACAAATTTACCAATGGCTTTGGCCGTGTCATAGGAATTGACAATTCCATGCTGGTCCTTGGCACCCTGAAAGACGCCAATCTTGAACTCCACGGAGGAGGTGCCGAGCTTGGTGACAGCAAGGCCCAGGGTAATGGGATGCGGGAACCCGTCGACAATTTCAAAGTAGTCAGTGGCAGAGGAAACTACGAGGCCAATCTGCTGGCTTGCGTCGGCGGGGTCCCAGCCACAGTGTGTAGTGTAGTAGGAGTTAATGAGCGCATCGTAGAGAACGTAGTAGACGGTATTGTTGAGGTGCCCATACCGGTCAATGTCGCTCCACCGCGAGTCAACTGTTTTGGTAAAGGGGAAATCGTAAAGACGAGGGCGGTGGTGATGATGGTGCTTTCCCATGGTCAAATTCTGCGCAATTGAAGATGTAAAAAAAAAAAAAAAAAAAAAAAAATCAATTGTATTCCCTGTATGAAGGAGGTTGGGTGAACTATGAATGATATGGATGGTATATTGTTATTGGAGTGAAATCAGTAATGATATCGCTTTGCTTTTTTATATGCATTTAAAGGTTTTTATTGTGAATGTGTGGGGTAGACAAAAAGAGACCAAAAAGAAAAATGAGCCGATTTCCCTTTAATTTTTTTTTTTTTGTTCAGGTTTGACTATGAACTGCCGAGCTCATCAATCAATCAACCCATCTTTAAATCAGTTGCTGATTCTTGCACAAAGCTATTGGTTTTATATATATATTGGACCGAGGGAAGATTTTAAAGTCTGTGCTGATGCAGAAGAAGTCGGGACTTAATATATTGACTGTACACACAGAGTCATCAAAGTGCTGGTACCAACCAATTCTTAATTTAAAACACGAGAAAAGTTTTAAAGCGCCTTGAGCACATGTAAAAACCCAAATGAAAAAAAAAACAACCACACACACACACACACACACACAACATATTACAAAACTATTACACAATCATTAGTAATTATTATCATGTGACTTAAATGCTAGAGATTGTTCAGTGCATGAGTGTAATGTAAGTTTGGATGTGTCTGTGTGTGCGCTTATGCCTGTAATTTGGGATTTTTCAACTTCTTCTGGACTCAACCTCACCATCACTCTGTTCTGGATCACTTTTCATATACCCATCCAACCCTACAAGCGATTATGACCGACGAGAATCGTGAGCCCACGCCGCCGCTTCAATCCGAGGCGTCTGCACTTGAGTCCACTGATACCATTCCCATTGTAAGTATCTGCTATTTCTTTTTTGCTTTATAGCTGGGAGAGCCTGATTCTAATTGAAATCTCAAGAACTCAAACGAGTCGCTGGTGTCGACGGTCTCAGCATTCCTGACTGCCGAAAAATCTGTCGTGGATTCACTGCATCCCGAGCTTTTAGGGCTTATTGCCGTCCAGGCCCAAAAGTTTGAAGCCCTAAAAAACCAAAAGCTGTTGGGCGATATCACATATGGTAAGCATCACTCTCATCTCTCGACAATTTTAACTAAGATAATAATATGCGGAATGATTAACGGTTTTTTTTTTTTTTTTTGATTTAGAAAATTTGAAAACCAGCTCAGAGAGCAAAGTAGAATCGATACGGACGCAACTGGACTCTACGATCAACCAGGCGCGCGTGCTCAGAGAACAGCTGGCGCAATCCCAAGAAGCCAAGGCCGCCGTTGAGCGAAACTTCCAACAACAACAGCAAGAGAAAGAGACGGTTGCTATTGAGTCTGTTGCTGATGAGAGCGTTGTAAACTCTCAAATTGATTCCCTAACTGTCGAAAAGGCCCAGCTCTTTGAACGACTTGATAAGAAGGATTTGGAGATTAAGGATAAACAACATGAGCTTGATTCAGTCAAAAAAGCATTTACATCCTCAAAACAATCCATTGTGAGTCTCGAAAGTAAAGTCGATAGTCTACGCGCTGCCAACCTTGCTGCATCCACTACTGAGCGCGATCTCAATAAAAACATTGAGCTTCTCAAAGAGCACGTCAAATATCTCGAAACTGAGGCTGCCTCGACAAAGCCTGATAGTGGCGACAGTGCCAACACCGCCGAAGAAATTACTACACTCAGACAAAAAGTGCAGACGCTGCAAGACTCCTTTACGGCACTTGATAAGCAGTATGACGAATTAAAAGAAAACCACACGGAGCTGACAAGAAAGCACCTCACCGCTACCAGCCGTGTGGCTGAGTTGGAGAGCATTCAAAAACTTAACCAGGAGAGCTTTCAAGTCGAAATGGATGCCCAGAAAAAGTTGGTAGCACTATGGGAGAAATCAGCAAAAACGGCCAAGGCCCGAGTTCAGCATCTTGAGCAGGTCATTGCATCGAATGAGTCAAAAACCACCAGCGACGATTCTACGACGACACCCGCCGAGCCTTCCACGCCAAAGGCAAGGAAATCGATACCAGATATGAGTGTTGTGTTTTCGCCTGCGGCTCAACGGATAGCAGAGCTACAAAAGGGCGGAAGTTCTCTTACCAAGATTTACTCTGATCTACAAGATGTAAGAAGCGAGCTTGAGCGCGAAAAGGCCAAGAACCGCGGTCTTCAAGAGGAGCTCGACTCGCTGCTGCAACAAATGGAGAACCACGCACCGACTATCATGGCTGAGCGCCAAGAAAATCAACGATTGGAAAATGAACTAAACTCTCTTGGTTCCCAGCTCGAGACTGCCAGTGTACAGTTTGCCGAGCTGACTTCTTCGCTTAGAGATAATGAAACCTTGCTAGAGCAGAGGGCAGAAGAGGTGACGTCGTTAAAGATTCAAGTCCGCGATTTATCTCGCCAAGTCAAGCAGGTTATGTTTGAACAGCAAGATCTGACAACTCTCACGGAAGATGATAAAGTGACGCTACAACGCATTCTTGATGGGGAAGATGTCAATGAATTGAATGCCAACAACTTCATTTCAGAGAAGCTGGTTCCATTCACAAATATTGTGGATCTGCAGCAACAAAATGAAAATCTCTTGAACCTGACTCGCAAGTTGCAAAGAGATTCAGAACAGACTGAATTAATTTTGCAGCGCCGTATCGAAGAGGCGGAGTCTGCTGCGGTCGAAGAAGTAAAGTCTACCATCGAGGAATTGCAGTCTAACATTGGGTCTCTGCAATCAAAGATTGACACATTGGAACGCGAGCGGGACATGTATCGTACTATTTCCACTAGTCGCAAGCAAAACGGTAACGATAATGATTCTGTCAATGAAAAGGTTGTCGACTCTGTGCAAACAGCCAAGCTCAACAATCTTCTTACTGAGAAGCAAGCGCTCGAAAAGAAACTGGAAGAGGTTCAACAAGAATACAATTCTTACAAATCAGAAACTGTTATTACTCTCAAAACACTTGACGATCAGATTGTAAAGCTTTCTAACGAAAACTCAGTGATGCAGGTGCAAGTTTCAAAAACCACAACTCAGCTTGAGCTTTCGGTCGATCGATTCAAGAACCTTGAACTTAACTATGAGAGCTTGCGCACTGAAAATGAAAGTTACAAGAAACGCTCTGATAGCTTCCAAAAGTCACTACTGAAGCAGGAGGAACGGAACAAAGAGCTGTCTAAGGAAATCGTCTCTGTCAGATCTACATTTGACAACTTGACTAGAGAAGCTTCTAATCTCAAGGAGGAGAAGCGGCTATGGAGTTCTGTGGAGGAGCGCCTTGAAAAGGAAAAAGCTGAGCTTGCTGAGGAGCGCGACCGTCTTAGCAAAATCGTGTCTAGCATCAAGTCACTGGAGTCCGAGCGCGCTGAGGACGAGAAAAAGAGTAATGAAAAAGTGGCCATGTTTGAGCAAGAAAACATCAGATTGCGCGAAATTATTTCTAGTCATGAAGAAAAGTTGGTTCAGCTTGAAACCAAGCTTTCTTCGACTATGGAAGCTATCAAGGCCAGCGAGGACCAGGCTCGTGAGCTAGCAGAAAAACTCACTGAAAAAGCTCGGGCGAGTCAGGAACTGGAAAAAACTATTGAAAGCCATGATGAAAAGCTTTCCGAAACTGTCAAGGAGATCCAAACGCGTCTGGACGCGGAGAAGGCTCAACTGGAGCAGCAGCTGGCTCATCTGACTGAGCAATACACGAGTGAGATTAAGGCTCTTAACGAGCAGAACCAGCAGGCTCCAAACAGCAATTCTAATATGATTGGTATGTATAGGCTTCCGCAACAATCGACTCTTGCCACTACTATCGAGTAAACGTTAACTAACTTTTTTGTTTTAGAAACCGCTTGGGATGAAGAGAGAGAACTTTTTAGTACTCAGATCAACTCTCTTAAAATTCAAGTCCATGATGCACTACAACAAAAATTCGAGCTGGAAAAGAAACTCGCTGAGCAATCTCGGAAGGATGTTCCACCATCTTACGAGGAATCTGCTAATACTACTGAGTCACTTCGCCAGACTGTTGATGAACTCCGCCAAGATACCGAAGCTCTCCGTGCGATCAATTGCCAGTTACAGGAGGAGAAGGAGATTCTTGAAACCAACCAGAATCTGACGGAACAAGAACTAAAACGTTTGCGCCGCAACCTTGACTATAAAATATCTGAAGTTGAGGGCTATAAAGTTGATTTGCAAAATGTGACTGAACGCAAAATCCAACCGCTTGTCGATGACATCAACATTCTAAAAGAGAGTAATATTGCACTTCGCGAGCAGCGTGATGAATTTTCAAAGCAAGCCGTGAAACTGGGCGAGGAACTTGAAAAGCTTAAAGGTATGGAATTACAATTGGCAACCTCGTTGTCCAAGCTTAAGGAGAAGAATGATACACTGAAGGAGCTCAGTGCCTGGAAGGCTAAATTCAATGGCATAGAGCCCGAACAAGTCAACGCTCTAAAAAATGAAAACGAAGCTTTGAAGCAAACCAAATCTTCGCTGACCACTCAACTATTGTCACAACAAACTCAACTTCGCAATGCTCAAGCTGAACTTGCAGCCAAGTCGCAAGACAACTCTGCCGAGCTTCAACAGAAACTCACTGAGGCTGAGGCTAAAGCCACCAAGTTTGAAGCCGACTCCAAAACGCTTGAAGTGAGACTTAATAAACTTCGCAACGAATTTCAAGAGAAGATGAATTTGCGACGTGCCCAATCAAAAGAACAGCTCTTGGCAGCAACCACCACCAACAACAAACTTGTTGAAGAGGTGGAGGCACTAAAGAAAGCTGCTGCGGAGCAAACCGCCCAGACAACTGCTCAGTCTGAATTACTGACTCAAACTAAGCAGAAGGTTATGGAACTTGAAGCGGCTCTTAAAACTAAAGAAAGCGAAGTTGAGGCTGCCAAAGCTCAAATTACTGCCCACGAGACAGAATTACAAAACTTAAAGTCTCAGGTGCTTAGCCAGACTTCCGTAAACGGCGAAATTGATGCAGAAAGACAAAAGTTAGTTGTGGCCAATGAACAAATCTCTCTACTGGAAACTGAAAAGTTGAAACAGACCGAGCTGATTCAGAAATTACAAGCTGATTTTGACGCAGTCAAGGTTGATTTAGCGACTGCTACTGCTTCTCCTACTACATCTGCAAATGGCACCTTGGAAACTGATCATTCCGTTGCTACAGCTAAGGTTGCAGAGCTTGAAGGCGAGATTAAAGCGCTCACAGAGAAACTCACCGGTTTGGAAGAGCTTGAAAAGCAAAAAGATGCATTGGAATCTGAACTTCAAAATGTGCCAGCGCGTGTTACTGCAGCGGTTGAAGAAGCAGAAACTGCTCAAGCGACCCTGCAGCAACAACTGGAGACCCTGCAAGCGCAACTGCAACAATTTAATGACAAGGCTGTCGATTCCAACCAGCAGGCGGCTCTTGAATTGGCGCTGTCCGAAAAGGCTGCACTTGAGCTGCAGATTGAAACTCTCCAAGCTGAAAGTCAAAAGAACCAGATTGACACGGCGGAGATTGAAAAGCTGCAGTTGGAGAAGAATGGCTTGCAGAAGCAGCTTGAGGATCTACAGGCGCAACAAGAGTTACTCAATCTTGACAATCCTACCGAGGCCGAGAATCTTGCGGAAGTTGAAAAGGTCAAATCGGAAAAGGCTTTGCTTGAACAGCAGCTTGAGCAAGCGCAACAAGAAAAGACTGAATTTGAGTCAAAGATCAATTCTCTAAATTCTCTACCCGCGCTTGTCACCGAAACTGACGAGGAGCGTAAACAGCGTGCCCTGACCGAGTTCAATTTGTCAACGCCTGAACATCTTGCCGAGCAACTAGAGGGACTGCAGCAGAAGCATTCACAGCAAATGACGGCCCTTGAACAAAAGCTTTCTGCGGCCAATACTGCGGAGCTCGAGTTTATCAAGTCTGAGCTGAAAACGGAACTGACCAAGGCGCATGAGAAGCAGCTGGCGGAGATCAAACTAAAAGCACAGACCAAGGTGCGCGAGGCAATCGACCGCGAGAAGACCCGGCTGACGGCGGAGTATGAGGCCAAGTCAGCTGCAGCCGCAGCCGCAGCCGTGACCCCGGCGCCGCCCGTAACAGCCGATAATTTGGACCCCGCAGTAAAGGAGCAAGTCATTGCCGAGTTTCGCACGCAGGCCGAGACGGAAAAAACCGCAGCGGTGAATAAGGTTCGGCAAGAGACCGAGATGCGCATAAAGCTGCTGCAAATGAAACTGGCAAAGTTGCAACCCAAGCCCACTGACGCAGCAACAGCAGCAGCGGCGGCGCCAACGGCAGCAACACCAGCGGGCCCGACCGTGCCCACCGGACCCGTTAATATTGGTAGCCGCCTCTCGGGAATTCCGCGCGCATCTGGTATCCCTCGCGCTAACGCCCAAGCTTTTGCCGGCACCAAACGCCATGCCCCCGGCGGCGGCGCCAATGGAAATGAAGCCAACAAGGGTAATGACGCGGGCATCAACAAGCGATTCAAACGCGGTGACCCCGGCGCCCCTGAGCAATAAGTTATCATTATCATTATTATTATTATCATTATTATTATTGTTATTATTATTATTATTATTATTATTATTATTATTATTATTATTATTATTATTATTATTATTATTATTAT
>JAJMRT010000366.1:0-23759 GCA_030558065.1 Geotrichum phurueaensis | reverse complement strand
TTTTTTTTTTTTTTTTTTTTGCAGCCGCAGCAACAAGTAAAACAATGATTGCAAGCAATACCATGCTTACAAGTATTGGTCCCTCCATTGCACAGAGCTGGGTTGCGCAAAAGATGAAAAGGTAGGGCCACCGCCACTGGACTGGTTAAGACCACGTTGCCGGAGGGAGCCGTCAGGGTTGAAAATTACCGAGGAGGCGTCGCCACTCTCATCATCATCGTCGTCATCAGTATTGTCATCATCAGAATCGACCTTGTTGCGGTCAACGTTGGAATCTGCAGCAGCACCGGAATCCTTGCGACGCTGGAAATCGCGCGTGTGGGCATTGCGCAGGGCAAAACTAAGTGCTTGGATAACGGGCGTGGCAATAGCAGTAAAAGTCGTGGACTTGGGAGTTTTGTCAACAGCAGTAGCTCCGGCGTCGGTGGTAGTCTCGTCTTCACGAGGCGGCATCTCGACGCCGGGAACCTGGGCCTCCTCGTCGGTAGTAGGCACGCGAGCTGAGCGGAACGTCTCTGGCGTCGTGATCGACGTGACCGACCGGCGGGTGACAATCTGGTATGGTAATGACACATCGCGTGAGGCCCGGAACCGCTGAACATTAGAACAGTGCTCGTTCTCAACTCTGAAAAATGCCCAAATAAACCGACGGAAGACCTCTGATAGCGCAACAAAAAACGAGACCTTGGCCGATTGTTGCACCTGGTTGGCATAAATAGCGTAAAAAATCCAGTTGCACCGTAAAATCGGGTCAATAATCATGGCCGTATAATACGGCCATTTGACTTTAAATCCAAGCTCATTGCGTAACAAAAAGTTCTTTGAATTGTCCTGAATAAGCGAGAAATCCATAAAAAGATCCCAAAATGAGGAATACATGGTGTTGATGCAGGCAAATACGATAAACAAAGAGCGAAGCGAGTTGCTACCAAGATTGATGCGGTACGCACTTAAAAATGCGTAGTAGAGTATTGTAAAACCATACTTCACCATATTGGCTAAATGAGGAAACCAGTCGCCAGAGTCGAGGTAACGTCGAAGACATTGTAAAAGACGCCAGATCGCGGGCAGCGTATTCAAAAAACCAAGAATCCTAGAGCGCGATGAACCACAAGAAGATCCAGAGTTGCTGCCAGGAATAACACCATACCAGTGTGTAGCATAAAGACAAAAGAAAAAGGAAGCGTTACTGATTGAGTATGTTAAACTCGAAAACATATCACCAAGAAAAAAATCTCTGAACTCAACCGGGTAGAAACCCGACATTAACACACGCCATGAAGCAACCATCAACCATTTGCGTGCCAGTGGCTGAATTATAGGTAGCGGCAGCATAAACACTAGCACTGCTAAGCCCAAGAAAATCGGCGGGTAGTGGATGGGTTCAAGCAAATCAGGTTGGAAATCAAAGTAACAAAGCCACATTAGAAGTGCTAGCAAAAACATTAGCACTGAAGGGATAACAGCCATCTCCTTGGCGTCCAAGTGCGAAAGCGGGTTAAATTCAAAAATGAAAGGATAATTGATTTTATAGGACTTCCAAATCAAACAGTTCACTTGGAAAAGGGACAACATGAGAAGGACTAAAAAGAAACCACCCCAGATTTGAAATAAAAACAATGCATCGGGGTCACCTTCATGAATTCGTTCAACGCCTTTAGCAATGCCCTGAATTAGAAGAGGAAGAGATAAGCCGTAGCTCAGTCCAGTGATAAACATTGCAGAATAGTGCTCTTCAGGAACAGTCTTGGCTCTCAGCTTCTCAACGGCGTGCTTGTGGTTGCCGTTCTCAAAGTACATGGCATACATGTCTTCCGTTTTTCTGATAAGATCGTCAGCAATCTCAGATAGACAAAAGTAGGCAGTGTCAATCTTCTCCATGTAGGGCTTTTGCAAGCTGCGGCCCGTCATCTTGTCAAATTTCTTGGTCATCTTGCGAAAGGCAGTCTGATTAAGAGTTCTATAAGACTTGAGAAGCTCCAAGCTTCGGTAGAACTCACCAATGGCAATCTTAATTTGACGGCGGGCAACCGTGTATGAGATACGGTCGTCTTCCCGCTTGCGCTTGACATAATCGCGAGATACGCCTTCACCTTCTTCAGTATCGTCATCTTCCAATCCCGGTTTTTTGTCACAATCCTTGCTTGTATGCGAAAAGATGGCGTTGTGGATGGAAGCCGGCAACGAGGGCAAATCAACCTTACGGGCAATTTTCTTTTTAATCTTTGTCGCAGTGGGATTGCTAGGGATGTTAATCATGGGCGGCTTGACTTGAGCTTTAGCCACACGGGCGGAAATCTTTTGCTCCCTAAGGTTGAAGAGTTGATCCTGAAGCATTAGATAGCGCTCGACAGCCTCCTTTTCCTTTTCCTTGTAAAACGAATCGATCTTTACAAACTGCTCGTCAAGCCAGACAGTGAAGTCAGCTTGTTCGGCCGATATCATGACATCCAAAGCCACATCAGAGAATGCTCTACCACTTTTTTTGGCGTTGCTGTTCACCGATGAGATTCTATGGACAATGGACTTGAAGCCAAGGTTGTTCTTAATCGATGAACTAAAAGATGCTATGCTCGCTTGGCGGTCTAAGCGGTCGGATATTTTTTGCTGGGGATGATGAAATTCAAGTAGCGGCGAGCGGTCGTTGGAATTCACATCTTGGGTTGGCCTAGAACTGGATTCCTGCAAAGCACCGTAAAACTTTTTTGTGTCGTTTTCTGCATCCGTCTGAGTTTTAGCTGCAGGAGGCAAGGTTAGAGAATCCATTCGTTCGATCGGACCCAGAACAGTTTCAGAAGTGACAATGGGTTTGATAGTATTGGCATCATCGGGGTGGGCTACGGGTGCGGGTTCAGTAATGTGCTTGGCAGCGGAGCGAGCTGTAGCCGAGAATGCTTTAATGGAGTTGTTGTTGAATTTTGATCCGGACGTTTGGCGCTCGATGGAAGATGAAGCCTTGAGAAGTTTTTTAAGTTTCTTCTTTCCACCCTAAATGATAAGAGAAAAAAATTGTTGTTAGACAGGGTATTGTCAGACGTAATAGATAGACGGTAACATGCGCACATACCTTGTAGTCCAAGTATTGATCCCTCCATTCGGGCACCTACATCCAAAGCATTAGCAAACGAAAAACAAAATTTAAAACAAAAAAAACGTGGGCAAAATCATTGGAAATCAAAAGCATACCAGGTTGTCGCTCAGATACCTAAAAGAAGTATTAACTGTTAGAATCATCACCAAAGGACCAATCGCAAGGAGCATAAAACAAAGAAACTGGAGGAGATCACTTACAGAGCAAATTTCATTAAGAAGAAAAATAGTTATCCGGGAAAGAGCGTTCAGCACGAACAACAGAGTCGTGATCTAATAATGTACTAGGTGCGACAGAGGGCTATGCAAACTAATGTGAATGAAGACAGCAAAAGCTAAGAAATCACTATAGTAACGATAAGACCTGAATGAATAAATGAATATTTTCAAAAAACAAATAAAAACAGGTTGAAAGTAGAAGACGAACAAGAATATTCAAATGAATAAATAAATAAATAAATAAATAAAACATTGAAAAAATGGCAATTTGGGTGTACAAGGTGAATGTAAGGGTAAGGGTAAGTACTGCCTATCTCTCGCAAAAAAAGTTCCCCCCAAAAACGCCATGCTTCTTTCCATGTGTGATACTGACAGAAACATGCCAAAAATAATACGTTTTTTTCCCCTTGAATTTGAGAATTTTTGATATTTTGTAATAGCTTCTGTTTGTGTTTTTGAAAATTGTCAAAAGATTTACTTTTTTTTTTGTTACTATTACTTTTTCTGTGAATTTGCAAAGCCAAAAAAAAAAAAAAAAAAAGTTAACCTAGAACAGGGTTTCTGGGCACAACAATGATGAAAACCCGAAACTTTTTTTTTTTTTTTTTAATTTTTTTTCATTTAAGACTGATTAAAAAATTTATATAAAAAAACTATTGATATGAAGTAGTTTTGTACGCTGGACCATTTCCGAAAAATTAAGACTTTTGTTGTCTAAGAATAGTTGTGATTTGCCGTTGTGCTAGGCTTGAGAGTTGATTCTATATATATAGCCAGCCTGAAACGGTTGTGCGCCTACTGAAGAACGGCACCCTCTGCGAATCGGGGCATATGCACCTGAGAACATGTTCCCCGGAGTTTGACATCAATGTTCTATTTGATACCAAGAAAGGCATTGAAGCGGTGGTCAAGTTCCTCGATCTGTCACCGCACCTCCTCAATTGATGGTCAGCTTCACAGCATAGCCTGTCAAAGTTTTACCGGCTTGCCCTCTTACTCAACATAACGCACTGAAGTGACGATCATGTCGGGTTTCCCTTGACACACGGACTAAGTTCGTGGAAAATTCGGTGCCATCAAAGTGAATGAAATATATAGTGAATGGCGTATTCCCCGCTAAAGGGTTATTTTTGTTGTATTAATGTCTTCTGTGTATAATTTTCAAATAGTTATAAGGACAATAAACTGATTATATAGATATATAATATATTAAATAACAGAAGATATTCGAGATGATATAATAACTTAAAACCTATTCTCTCTAAATTTATGACTATGTATTGCTATTATGAGCACTGTGACTAAACAAGAGTAACTGAAAACAGAGTCAGCGCTAACGAAACATGGAAATAGTATTAGGCAATCAAACAGCTGAAAAACAGTAAAACAATTTCAAATTATGATATTTGTGCGCCTACATAATTTATATAAATAGGTGAAAGTCTTGATGGTGTTATGAAATTGTCGCTTTTTTATCATCTTCATTAGTACTTTATACATTTTGCAATGCCAGTTACTATTTACAGGAAAACAAGCCAGAAGCGGCCGCTTGGAAAAGATGCCAAAAGACTTGAACTTTATTTCATCAATTTGAACTTTAAACAAGTTTCAAGCTCTATTTGGCAAGTCCTTTTATTTTTTTTTGGGAGTTGACCGTTTATGCTTTTGGGAGAATTAAAAAAATTTTCTGTCATCAAGACTCAACTTACCCCCGATATCACCATTTATAGTTACATCAATCAAGAATCATGGGATTATCAGGCGCGAAACAAAACACCAAGATCAGCAAAGATCCCCGTAACACTCACTGGTCAAACAGTAAGTTTTAATTTTTTTTTTTTTCCTCACAAATATTGTTTTAGAGATCTCGCAATACTCACAATTTTTTTTGTTTTCTACAGATAAGAGTCGATTTGGACACAAGCATCTAGAACAGCTCGGATGGAAGCCCGGTAATGGTCTTGGCGTCAGCCAGGAGGGAAATACTACACACGTCAAGGTCAGTTTTAAAAAGGACAACACTGGTCTGGGCCACAAGTCACGCAACAGCACCAAGAAGAACAGTGAGGGTGATGAAATTGCAGAGTTTGCTCAGGGTCTCGACACTTTTCAGCGGATCCTGGGCCGACTGAACGGCAAGGATAGCAACAAAGTTGATGCAGCACTAGGCAGCCGACGGGTCAACATGGTCATGGAAATGGGCAAGTTTGGCATGCAATTTGTGTATGGTGGCCTGTTAGAAGGTACCGTCGACAAGATGATGGATGAAATCAAGACCAGCAAAAAGAGATCTCACGATGAAGAGGTTGCTAGTGAGTCTAGTGACTCGGACGAGGAACCTGTTAAAAAGAAGAGCAAAAAATCGAAATCAAACGACAAGAAAAAAGAAAAGAAGAATAAAAAGGAGAAGAAGGAAAAGAAAGACAAGAAAGAAAAGAAAGAAAAGAAGGAAAAGAAGGATAAAAAGGAAAAGAAAGAAAAGAAGGAAAAGTTGAAAAATAAAAAGGAGAAGAAGGCAAGCAAATCCAAGTCCGACGATTCCAGTGCCAGCAGTAGCACAGTGTCAAGCGGTACATCGACACCTAAAACTCAGCCTACACTTAGAGGCATGCAAGGGTATGTTCAGATCTTGCTTTTTTTTCACTTGTTTCATCTACTAACTTTATTATTCTCTAGAACTCGCGCCAGATGGATTGCACAAAAGAGAGCCGCTACCATGGATGCCAAATCACTCGCGGAAATTCTCATGGTTACTAATTAATATTCCTCTGGGTATCTCATTGTTTTCCTTTATGGGATAAAAAAAAAAAAGTTTACCTTATATATAGATGTGTGTGTTTTCATTCTTTTTGCATTTGTTGTTTCAATTTACTTTGTGTTTTCTTATGTTTTTTTCTTACAGTTCTATGGAATGTGTACTCGAGTTTTTACAAAACGAGGACAACGCCAAAAATCACAGAAGCGACAAGAGCCGTGATAGCCTTGACACCGCCAAACTCAATACCGATGTGAGAGGCAGCGCTTTTATCAGAGGAGGAAGAGGCAGCACTGTTGGTTGAACCAGAGGTGGCAGCCGCGGAGTTTCCGCTAGAACCACTTGCTTTACCAGTGGAACCCGCTTCGCCATTGCCAGTGTAACTACCACTGACGGAGGCAGAGACCTCGCCGGTACCATCCTTACCAGCTTGTGAAATAACAGCAGTACAGGCAGATGCAGTGCTAGAGGCGCCAGAAAGTTTGGCAGAGCCAGAGAAGTTACAGGCATCGCGGCTACCAACCTTGTTGTAGTAGAGGTTGAGTACAAAAGAAAGCTTTTCAGCGGGCGAGCAAAAAGAATAGGCACCATATGAGCCAGTAGTACCATTAGCGGTAATACCATCGCAAGATACCTGGTTACAAACATAGTCGAAAAGCGTTTGGTAGTCTTCCTCGGCGACAGAAGTGTCAACAACACAAGAAAGCGAGTCAAACATGCAGTTACAGACACCCTGGTTAGGGACAGGAGGAAGATTGCTGGAACCTTTCCAGTCTGCAAGAGTAGAAGCTGGACAGTCACGTTCAACCGTGTTTGAAGGTTTCCAAGAATTGGAATTAACAGCAGAAGGCGAGACACTTGCCAGGCGGCTGGATAAGTAAGAGAAATCATTTAGAGTAGAAACAGAGCTGTCGGCCTGGATAGTAACTAGACCATAGTTATTTGCCTCCTCAAAATACATGTAGACAATTCCACCGGACCATGTGTCAGTCATGTTTGAAGAGTAGAGCGATGGAACATCAGCAAAGGTACGCGGCTGAGGCACATTGCAGCCATACTCAGAGAAAAATACTGGAATTGTAAAATTTTCAAACTCCTGGGTTCTGTCAGCATATCCAGAGGTTTGAAAATTAACTGTATTACCACACCATTCGTACATATTGATACCGTAAAAATCAGCAGCCTTTTCCGAGCTATCACAAGAAAAGTAGTCAGCAAGGTAGCCGCGAGTATCTTCGTCATCATTGGTGGAGTAGCCAACAGGAATAGCTCTGTAACCTTTATCTTTAATGTAGGCCTTAGTGTCACGGATGGCAGCCTTAACAAAAGGAGAAGCATCAGTATTAGTGTTGTTGTTGGTAACCTCATTACCAGCAAAAAACCCGAGAACACTGGAGTACTGCTGCAACTCGTCAATGACAGTGGTATAACGGTTAAAAAGCTCGACTGTCCAGCTGGGCTCGTCACGGTTAATAGAGAGACCGGGTTCAGACAAGTCAGCAATGATGTAAATGCCATTATCAGCAAAAAGATTGATACAGTCACTGTGATCCAAAGTGGTGTTAATAGCATATACGCGAAGCAAATTTGTCTGAAGCTGAAGAAGATAAGGTAGATCACGTTTGCACGCATCTGGGTCAGCAAGCGGGTCGGAAAATGTTGCTCCACTTGTGGCATTGCTGACATCTTGCTGGTATGCGACACCCTTCATAAAAAACTGAGTGCCGTTGTTGGAGTAGAAAAATTTGTTACCATCAATCACAATTTCAGGAACGGCAGCAATCGCTGTGCTGGCCAATGCGGCCAATACACTAATAGTAGACAAAAGTCTCATGTTTAATTGTTTGGAAACCAGAAATAATATAAATGAAGTGAAAAAACAAAATTCTTCAGTGTTTTGTTTATTTTTTGAAACGAGTGAGATCGAAAACGATTGAAGCAATGTTGTACTTTGGCTTGAAAAGCTCAAATGTGCAACACAGAATAAGATAAAAAACTGAACAAGTAGCAGTTGTCACCAGCAAAGAGGAAAAAGTGAAAAATGAAAAGAAGGAAAATGTTGACAAAGTGAAATAAAAGAAATAGAAAAAAAGAAAGAGAGAAATGAATATATAGAAATAAAAATAAAAAACCTCATGACTAGCGCAACAATAGCGCAGTTATAACAAGCAATTTTTCTTCAAAATATTGACAAAATGCCTAAAGCGGTTGGTATAAACTCACGATTCTGACACTAGAATATTCAGAAACCGACCCAAGTTTGTTTGTTTTTTTAGCCCTACAGACAAAGCCTTAAATTTGTCGCATGTCTGGTTGTTAGATTTAGACAAATGTACATATTCCCGTGTTTAAATGGATAGTTAATTTGTTACTACGATGGCTTTATAAGGTCAATTCGAAAAAATATTTCAATTGCTGACCACTAGTGAAAAGGCCGCTTGCGTGAAATTTCGATAAAATAATTGTTGTCACATCTTGTTTCTGAAGTGGCGTTTCATTGCCGATCGTGATCCAGATATTTGTCAACAACTGAGGAAAGTGTCTACATCGAAAAAAGATAAAATATAAAAGTAATAATGAAAAAAATGCCAGTTCCTCTGCATGGATTCAATAATGTTAGTGCTTGATGAGTAACGATTTTTGTCAAATTGGGTCGCTTGTCTGTCCATTTTGAGAATAGCCAACAGCCAAAAACAAAAGGAAAAAATCATGGCTACTAATTGTTAGATAAGCATCAGACTTAGCACACAAGAAATAATCTTAGAGAGGGGTCAAGTAACAGATAATCTTTTTAAAGTGTTGATCGCGACTAGAGAAACAAAAATGCTACTGACTGACTGTCCAGGGTTTTAGGATACATGATGAGTGCGTGATAGGTACTAAACCCCTGAGAAAGTGTGGGGAATTATGACATCGAAAAGAAAGGCACAATATGGGAAAAGACATGGAAGAAAAAAATGGCATCTAGTCAAGAGCACACCCCTTTTTTTGGTCAACTTTGTCAGTCCCAACTTTGAGGACACAGGACGACGACATGAAGTCCTGTAGGGTCCTAAACTATAAAGACACACCTTAATTTTCATTGCATTTATAGGCGCATGTTGTTCCCCTTGGCCAAAACCTGCGTTTCTCAACCGTGACTGCTCCCGTTGTGGTATACACATACTTTGTTTAGCTGCCATATAATCCGGTCGTTAGTTGATAGAAAACACAGCAACTCCCATGCACAACGATTGGCGAGGTTCAAAGCACATTCAGCCGCGCTCCTCCAAATCTAAAAACACGAACAAATCCATCACCACCATGTAAACATCAAGAAAAACATAAGTTGATTCATGGACATAAATCCTGTTTGGTAGAAATACAAAACTACGTTGGTTTGATTTTCAAACTTGTTGGCTCATTGGATGATTAAAAAAGCACTAGATATTAAAAGCCAAGTTTGGGTAGTAGTAGTATATCTGCTCATTTCATGTGTCCTATGCGTAATAATATATACTAAGAAGACAACCGGCTTACCTTGGTCTGAGGCTATTTGTAGCACACCTGTACCTGCAGGCACCGAAATTTGGAAAAGTCGGAAATTTCCCATTAGCAGCAAAGCTTTTTTCGTGAAAGGAGCCCGGTAAGCTGGTCTCAAGCAAGCTAGGAAAGCCTGAAGCGCATCTGGTGCAGATGTAGGTTTCCGCAAGTGCCAAGTCAGTAAAACCCTGGCCCTGCCAATTGCTCGCATGCTTCCCTGTTCTGAGACAAAATCCTCACCGAGCAGTGTAGTCGGGTTATTCTACCAAAATCAGCGATTTCCTTAGAAAAAGTAACCTGGCGGGGGATTCTTGAATCTAGCCAAATTTAGGTAAGCCTTTAGGAATTTCCGAAAATGGATTGCTATTACATAATCGGATTTTATGATCAACATCTGGCATCACATGGTTTTGTTTTATCTTTCATACTTGGTCTTTTTGCTCTATGCGTTTATCTCGTGAGAGTTTACAAGATTGTTTAGCATATTAATCCAACTCTTATAGATACAAGAGTAGAACTCTCATGTACTGAGCTTTTTTTAAATAAATATGTGTTTATGTATACTCTTGAATAATCGTAAACAATACAACAGCTTTGTTTAGCGGCCTTGTGTAAACAGCTAGGACATCTAAAAGTTAATGTGAATCTCAACTACTATTATCTCAAGGGTTTCTGCAGACGGTTATCTGTATTTTGTTTAACAAACATACAAGCGTGTCAAGAACTTAATAAAAAACATCTACTGTATCACAATCATATTAACAAAGAATTTCTCAATGGATAGGTTTCGGGATTTTGCTTACACAGCCCTGTGTATTAAACAAAGATAAAAATAAGACGTTGAGATAATTTTGGAAATGAGAGGTTTATGCATAGGCACTGTTGACAGCTGCATGAAATTCAAATGCGAGCCAAACGGGGGACAGCGTATTCGAGCATTTATGATTGTCATTGGGTCCAGCTTTACTGATGATGCCTTGAAAAAAAATGACACATACTATTAGAAAAAAAAACATTAATACCCACAGTTTTTCAAAAGTCTTTTCTCAAAACTTTTCACTACAAGCATCAGGCTGTTTCTACTTTGAGAAAGTCTCATAATCCGAAAGTTGACCTCGCTACCGGGGATTCCTAGCTAGAAGAAGGTATCTTTACGAGCTAACACCTAGCACCCAGGGGGCTTTTTCAGGTCAGGAACGTTTAATTGAATTTACCTACCTTCTGAGAATACTGAAAAAGTAAATCTCGCCAGATTTAGCTTCCACAAAATTTATTGGCATCTTGTGATTCAATGATATGACCTGCTAAGGAACCATCCTCTTTTTTTTTTTTTCAATTTTTTTTGCCACCAACAGTAAAAAAAATATCTAGCGTGATGATTGAATTTGATGAAGTTTTAGTGCTCATCCATGTAACTGGCTTACGATAACCCGGAGACAACAACTGAGCTCAAATCATTACTTCATGTCGGTTGGGACCTTGACAATGAAAGTTTGAGATAGAAAAGTTTGGTGCTGGGAAAGTTTCAGGTCGTCGGTAATAATTCATGGTGGATTTCGCATGAGTTAAAAACCTAAAATGCTGGAGAAAATCTGTTTTTTTTTTAAAAAAAAAAATAAATGGGCTCTTGATGTTTGAAACTTGTTAAGCGATGTAGCCAGCCTTTTAAAAGACAAGTCTAATAGCAGGGTGTTGTATCTAAAAAGAATGCTTAATGGTAGTGTTCTACTCGTGATACTTAAAAGCTTGTTAGTGCCATATCACCAATTAGAGCATTTGTACATTTCCCTTGGTTTGTTCCTTAAACCATCAGCTAGTTTCGTTACAATTTAAGACAGATTTTGCCCTTAAAAAGCGATAAATACTACTTGGATAGTTTCTTCTTTTTCCTTAGTTTTCCAATCGATAAAAAAATATAAATTTGATTTTATTCAGGCTAAAAGAATTCTTTTTGTTTTCAGCAAACTTTACCTTGTTTTCTTTCTACTATAGACTTAGTCTACGATCTAAGCTAGCCATGCCATTGCAACATATCACGAGCCTACACACAGTTATAATATTGTAATATGTTTACATCTTTCAAAATAATGAGATTTGGAAAGAAAACAGCTTGTAGTTCCATCATCTATTGTTTTTATTACAGTGGGTTTGGACAACACAGCACAATTTAGGTCAAGAGTGCTTGCATCTGCCATATTAGTTTTGACATGATAGAGTGAATACGATTGAGCAAACAGTACTTTACACACTCTAAAGAAGATCGGTAATTCATTCTACTACCTGAATATCTCAGAGTCAAAAACTTGGTACTATAGTGATCTCAGACGCAATACGAGTTATTAATGCTTACTTACGCCGCCATAGTAGTAGAAATAAATATTCTTTACTTTTTGCATAATTTGATTTCCAAGTTCACTCGCAGATAAGTTTCACTTTACCTATCTAATCATTATTTTTTTCGTTAAACAAAACTTACCTACAGTACCTCACCTGGTTATGATAGTTAATTTTAAAGATGGATAAAATGTAAATCCGTGGAAAAGCTTTGTGACATATAAACTAGGTAGATAGTGTAAGTAGCATCCCACGATTGTCATAAAAAAAAAACGTATCAGTCCCGCGAGTCGATTAAGTCAACAAGCCAGACTTGTAAAGTGAATCAAGTTAATTCTACATTCAGAAATTTTTCAACTAAAAAATAAAATCCCATTGTTTGCAAAAATTAAGTGCTTTTTTTAGCTAGTTAACTTGTCGTGTATGTAGATCCCATTGTTGGCCGTGGCGAGGCTCTTGAATTCTGGCTAGCATCCAGGCTAAGCAGTTTAGCTCCGCTACTAACTAAACCAGTGTATTTCATGGGGTTAGGCTGGCAAGTTAACTGTACTGTAATGAAAACATAACAAGAGCAAAAAGCAAAATCTATTTACTATTCATTATCCTAACAAGGCTTAAACATCAGGAGCTCCAACTTTTTCATTAATTGAACTTTGAAAAATTTAGGTAACCGATAAAGGTTTTCGCTTTGATCTACACGTTTGTTCAAAACAAAAACATACAAAAACAGAATATTTTTATCAGTTTAAATCAACGGTGCTGTCCAAAAAAAGGTTCTATTAAATAATATAATAATTAATGGTATCCACTTTAACGTACAAATCACGCTAGAGGAACCAAGCTGTTTTGTTGTTGTTGTTGTTGTCATTTTTTACATGAAAACTGGACTGAAAAAACGAGAACGGTGAGGGTAAATGTGAGACTGACAGGGTTTTTTGTTCTAAAATTACAAAGGAAGAAACATTTCTTTTTCCCCAAAAGAACCTTAAATAGGCGTAACCTTAAATAGTTTTGACATTTTTTGCCCTAGCCCTATGTCTAATCAGATCTGGCTTTTCATGCTCGGAACTGGGGAATTACGAAGGTGATTTGTGTTTTACTCTGATTCATATGAAAAGAGTATTGGACTCGGATGGACGAAGCCTAGAAAAAGATGTGGTTAGTCACTTTTTTTGTTCTTTTATTATATATATTAATAGAAGGGAAAGTTGAATATAATGCGTTACGTCAACAAATGATAGAGATTGTAACTTGACAACATGTCTCGACTTTGTCAGGGACTCAGAAAAAGCCCAGCAGAATAAGATTGTATAAATGAGAACCCGTCATCACCATAAACTTAATAAGTGATGAGATATCAAGAAGGGCATTGTTTATTTATTTTATTCATTTATTTATTTATTTTTAAACGAAACTGGATCAAGTGTAATATTTATCAAAAAAAGATATACAAAAGGAATACTGACCAATACTTGGCTGCTTCAAAGACATGAATAGTATCATTAGTAGTGAATTGAGGTGATGTTTATTTTAAATTGTTTTTTATTTTCTTTTTCTCCTTTTCTGGGTTTTGTTTTCATCTTGTTGTATCTATACAAACTTTGTTTTCAATTTGACTAAATGCATCTATTAGTATGTTTTTTTTTCTTGTCTATTTTTGAAGAGTATGTTATTATTATTTTTTTATTATTATTATTCTCACTATTTTTATTGTTGTTGTTAATATTATCTTTCACTCTGCATTTAAGCCGAACTTTGATTTCCTGCCACTTGTAACCTTCAAACAAACCTATTTCATCTACCCTTCAACCTCGATTTCGTATCTAAAAAAACATTATCTTTTGTCCTTTGATTTTATTTTTATTTTAATTCTTCTTTTCTATTTCTTCTTCCTATTTTTTCTCTTCTTCTTCTACTTCTTCTTCTTCCTATTTTTTCTCTTCTTCTTCTTCTTCTTCTTCTTCTTCTTCTTCTTCTACCAGCTAGAGCACTTTCAATCAACTCACAAAATCCTTATAATTATCCTTCTCTTTCGTTCATCATCATTTTTAGACCATCTCTGGGCACCAGCTCTGTTAAAACAAACAGTATATTATCTATTTCACGCAGACTGTGTTTTGGGCGTCTAGAATCACCTTCGTTTTTGTAGTCTTTTCAATCACTCAAACACGAATAAATTGCTGGCTCCCGAGCTTAATACCATTTAGTACTCAAAAGCCTAGGAGGTCTAATCTATTTGTCTAGTCACTCGTTGCAAGACAAAACCTCACAACAGCAAGACAAACCGCGTCTGTTTCTTCTGTGACGCCGATATTTGCTAGCACCTTTGCAGCTTTTTTATTTCAATTATCAAAACATTCTTTCTTGGTTTCTCAGTTTTTTTTTCCCTCTGAACTTTAAAGGTACCTGTATTTATTTTGAGCAAGGTATGCATAATACTCTACGTCGTTCGAGACTATTTTTATCAATTATTAACATTTACCTCTTAGATGTCTCAGAATTTCAACAACAAGGCTTACGAAGATGAGGGGTACAGTAATAGCCAACAAGACTCTTTCTCTAGCAATGAGAACCAACAGCAGCAGCAACAGCAGCAACAGCAGCAACAGCAGCCTCGTCACCAGTCTTATGATTCCTCTTTTGATTATCAGCCTCACGTCATGAGTGGCCAGCATGGTTACTATGACGACCACGGCAGCTACTATGACCAGGATGCCTATTATGGACAAGCCGCTCAGGGTCCCAACGATGCACCTGGTCACCAACAATATAATGATGACAGTCTTTATCACGATGATGCTTATGCTTCAAGTGATGTCGACCCCTATGCTTCTTCGTCCCAACAACATCGACAGCAGCAACAACAGAACATGCATCAGCAAAATGCAAACTATGCTCAGCCCAAAGGCATTTCTGATGAAAACTCTGAAACCTTCAGCGATTTCACCATGAAATCTGGCATGGCTCGAACCGCAGGTGTGGACTTCTATGGCTCTGCTGGCGACCCTAGACAAACTTATCTTCCTCAAAATGGCATTATTGAAACCATAGGTGAGGATGGCTACATTAGTCATGGCGGATCTCAACAGACCTTTAGAACTCCTCCTACTTCTCGGCTCTCCTACGGGGGCAACCGTTCTTCTGGATCTTCTACCCCTATCTATAGCTTAGACTACCCTGGCGGTCTCCCTGCTGGTCAGCATTCTCGCGAGCCATATCCTGCCTGGACCGCTGAAAACCAGGTGTCTATTTCCAAAGAAGAAATTGAAGATATTTTTATTGACCTGGCCAACAAATTTGGTTTTCAGAGAGACTCTATGAGGAACATGTACGATCATTTCATGGTTCTTTTGGACTCCCGTGCTTCGAGAATGACCCCTAATCAGGCTCTTTTATCTCTTCACGCTGACTACATTGGTGGTGATAATGCCAACTACAAAAAATGGTATTTTGCTGCTCAGCTTGATCTGGATGACCAGATTGGATTTCGAAACATGAAGCTTGGAAAGACCAATCGCCGAACCAGAAAGGCTCGTAAGAAGAGCAAGACTGACAACCCCAATGCTGATCCTCAAAAGACACTTGAAGAGTTGGAAGGTGACAACTCATTAGAAGCAGCCGAGTACAGATGGAAAACGCAGATGAACCAGATGTCTCAGCACGAACGGGCCCGTCAGATTGCAATGTACCTTTGCTGCTGGGGTGAAGCTAACCAAGTCAGATTCACACCTGAGTGTCTTTGTTTTATTTACAAGTGTGCCGATGACTACTTTTTGTCTGACGAATGCCAAGCTCGTACCGAGCCTGTACCCGAAGGAGAGTTCCTCAACAGAGTCATTACGCCTTTGTACATTTTCATCAGAGACCAAAACTATGAGGTTTTTGAAGGTAAATTTATCAAGCGCGAGAAAGATCATGCCAAAGTCATTGGTTACGATGATGTTAACCAGCTCTTTTGGTATCCTGAAGGCATTGAACGTATTATTTTGGAAGATGGTACTCGCTTGGTTGACATCCCGAGTTCCCAGCGCTACGGAAAGCTCGGAGAGGTTACTTGGAACAAGGTCTTCTTCAAGACCTACAAAGAGTCTCGTTCATGGTTCCACTTGGCTGTCAACTTTAACCGTATTTGGGTTATTCATCTTTCTATGTTTTGGTTCTACGCTGCATTCAACTCTCCCACCTTGTACACCCCCAACTACTATCAATTGTTAAACAACCAGCCTTTGGCGCAGACAAGATGGGCGGCTTGCGGTTTGGCAGGTGTAGTTGCTACCTTTATTCAAATTGTTGCGACTCTTTCCGAATGGGCTTTTGTTCCTAGAAAGTGGGCAGGTGCTCAGCACTTAACAAGACGTCTCCTGTTTCTCATTCTTATTCTTCTCATCAACCTTATTTCTCCAATCTACGTCTTTGGCTATATCACGATTTCACGCTACTCCAAATCTGCACACATTGTGTCTATTGTAGGCTTCTTTGTTGCAGTGGTCACAGTTCTGTTCTTTTCTATTATGCCTTTGGGAGGCTTGTTTGGTAGCTACATGAACAAGAAGACTAGACGATATGTTGCATCTCAAACTTTTACTGCTTCTTTCCACAAACTTAGCGGCAATGACATGTGGGTTTCTTATGGTCTCTGGGTTTGTGTCTTTGTTGCAAAACTGACTGAGTCTTATTTCTTTCTGATTTTATCTCTCCGAGACCCTATCAGAGACTTGTCTACCATGACCATGACTCGCTGTACTGGTGAGGTCTACTTTGGCAATATTCTTTGTCGTCAACAAGCCCACATCACACTTGGCCTAATGTACTTGACTGATGTTGTTCTCTTTTTCTTGGATACTTACCTTTGGTATATCATCTGCAACTCAATCTTTTCCGTTGCCAGATCATTTTATCTTGGTATTTCTATCTGGACCCCTTGGAGAAACATCTTTTCTCGTCTTCCCAAGCGTATCTACTCCAAGATTCTTGCCACAACTGACATGGAAATAAAGTACAAGCCCAAGGTTCTTATTTCTCAGATTTGGAATGCCATTATCATCTCAATGTACCGTGAGCATCTCTTGGCCATTGACCATGTTCAAAAGCTTCTTTATCACCAGGTTCCTTCTGAAGTTGAAGGCAAGCGTACTCTTCGTGCTCCCACATTTTTCGTTTCACAAGATGATAACTCGATTGAATCTGAGTTTTTCCCCAAGAATTCTGAAGCTGAAAGACGTATCTCTTTTTTTGCTCAATCATTATCTACTCCTATCCCTGAGCCCCTTCCTGTTGATAACATGCCTACTTTTACAGTTTTTGTTCCTCATTATTCTGAAAAGATTCTTTTGTCTTTGAGAGAAATTATTCGTGAAGATGATCAGTTTTCTCGCGTCACTCTTCTAGAGTATCTTAAGCAGCTTCATCCCGTTGAGTGGCAATGCTTTGTTAGAGACACTAAGATTCTTGCTGAGGAGACTACTGAGTTTAACTTGGAGAACTCCACTGACAATTTGGATAAGGAGATTACTGATGAGAAAGATAGTATCAAAAGTAAGATTGACGACCTGCCTTTTTACTGCATTGGTTTCAAGTCTGCTGCTCCTGAGTACACCCTTCGTACTCGTATCTGGGCTTCCCTCCGGTCTCAAACTTTGTACCGTACAGTCTCTGGTTTCATGAACTATTCCCGGGCTATCAAATTGCTTTACCGTGTTGAGAATCCTGAGGTTGTCCAAATGTTTGGCGGTAACACTGAAAAGCTGGAACGTGAACTTGAAAGAATGGCTCGACGAAAGTTTAAGTTTCTTGTTTCTATGCAACGTCTTACCAAGTTCAAGGCTGAGGAAATGGAGAATACTGAATTCTTGCTTCGCGCATACCCTGATTTGCAGATTGCCTATCTTGATGAAGAGCCTCCTCTGAAAGAGGGTGAAGAGCCTCGTTTATACTCTGCTCTAATTGATGGCCACTGCGAAATCATGGAAAATGGCCGCCGTCGTCCTAAGTTCCGTGTTCAGCTTTCTGGTAACCCCATTCTTGGTGATGGTAAATCCGATAATCAAAATCATGCTATTATCTTCTACCGTGGTGAATACATTCAGCTTGTGGATGCCAATCAAGACAACTATCTTGAAGAGTGTCTTAAAATCAGATCTGTTCTTGCTGAGTTTGAGGAGCTTAACGTCGAGAATGTCAACCCCTACACTCCCACTCTCCCTTCCTCTACTTCTGGAGAGTCTTCTGGAGAAAAAAGCCCTGTTGCTATTGTTGGTGCCCGTGAGTACATCTTTTCTGAAAACGTTGGTATTCTTGGTGACGTTGCTGCTGGTAAGGAGCAAACATTTGGTACTCTTTTTGCCCGTACTTTGGCTCAAATTGGCGGTAAACTTCATTATGGTCATCCGGATTTCCTGAACGCCATTTTCATGACTACGAGAGGTGGTGTTTCCAAGGCTCAGAAAGGTCTGCATCTTAACGAAGATATTTATGCTGGAATGAACGCTCTTCTTCGTGGTGGTCGTATTAAGCACTGCGAGTACTATCAGTGTGGTAAAGGTCGTGATTTGGGTTTTGGCTCGATTCTCAACTTTACGACTAAGATTGGTACTGGTATGGGTGAGCAGATCCTGTCTCGTGAGTACTATTATCTTGGTACTCAGCTTCCCCTTGATCGATTTCTTTCTTTCTTTTATGCTCATCCTGGTTTCCATATTAACAATCTGTTTATTACTGCTTCTGTGCAGCTATTTATGGTGGTTATGCTTAATATTGGTGCTCTGGCTAATCAGTCTATCATTTGCATTTACAATAGAAACAAGCCTCTTACCGATCCTCACATTCCTACTGGTTGTTACAACTTGCAGCCCACACTTGACTGGGTTAAGCATTGTATTTTGTCCATTTTCATTGTGTTTTTCATTGCATTCATTCCTTTGGTCATACAAGAACTTACTGAGCGCGGCCTTTGGAGAGCAACTGTTCGGTTTACCAGACATTTTGCTTCTCTCTCGCCTTTCTTTGAGGTTTTTGTTTGCCAGATTTATGCCAACTCTCTCCTAATGGACTTGTCATTCGGTGGCGCTCGGTATATTGCTACCGGTCGTGGCGTTGCTACTGCCCGTATCCCGTTTAGTGTATTATACTCAAGATTTGCTGGTGATTCTATTTATATTGGTGCTAGATCAATGATGATGCTTGTGTTTGCTACTATTAGTATGTGGCAAGCTGCTCTACTCTGGTTTTACATCACACTCTTTGCCATGTGCATCTCACCGTTTCTCTACAACCCTCACCAGTTTTCTTGGGCTGACTTCTTTATTGACTACCGTGATTTTATCAGATGGATGTCTCGTGGTAACAACAAGTGGCACAGAAACTCTTGGATAGGATACGTTCGTTTGACAAGAACTCGTATTACTGGTTACAAGCGACGTCTCACTGGAGATATCTCTGAGAAGGCTGCTGGTGACGTTCCTCGTGCTCAATTCACCAGCTTATTTTTCACCGAGATTTTAATCCCGATTATCGTTGCCGCGGCATCTTTCGTGCCATACACCTTTATCAACAGTCAGAATGGTGTCGCTGATGCTGACCCTGTCAACTCTGTACTGCGTGTTGTTATTTGCACGTTGGCTCCTATTGCCATCAATGCAGGTGTCCTGGTAGTATTTGCCTTTATCTCTTGCTGTGCTGGTCCTCTTCTTGGTGTTTGCTGCAAGAAGACTTCGTCTGTCATGGCTGGTATTGTCCACGGTATTTCTGTAGTTGTTTACATTATCTTTTTTGAAGTTATGTGGCTTTTGCAGGGATGGCGCTGGACACCTGCTCTTTTGGGAATGATTACCTGCGTTGCCATCCAGAGACTTCTTCTTAAGATTTTCACTATCGCGTTTTTGACCAGAGAGTTCAAGCAAGACAATTCCAACCAAGCCTGGTGGTCTGGCAAGTGGTACTCGGCTGGTCTAGGCTGGATGACTATTACTCAGCCTCTTCGCGAGTTTGTCTGCAAGCTTGTCGAGTCGTCGTACTTTGCTGCGGATTTTGTTCTTGGTCACTGTCTCCTGTTTGTACAGCTCCCACTGCTGTGTCTACCCATGATTGATAGATGGCATTCTATGCTTCTGTTTTGGTTGCGTCCATCCCGCCAGATCAGACCTCCTATCTTTTCGATTAAGCAAAACAAGCTGCGCAAGAGAATGGTGAGAAAGTATGCAACTTTATACTTTGCCATTCTACTGCTTTTCCTCATCTTAGTTATTGCCCCTGGTGTTGCCGGTAAAAACATGAATACTTCATCTTTGGCCGATAACCTGCCTGAATTTGGTAAGGGTCTTATTCAACCAGTTGGTCAAGACAACAATGACACTGGTGAGAACGCGCCCAGCACAATCCTCACAGTGACGCCTTCGTTGTCGAGCTTCTCTACAATGCCTTAAAACAAAAATTAGCATGGATTTTTTCTTTTTCTGGTCGGAATTTTATTTATTTTTAAAAAGAGATTTTATAATATAGTATATGTATATATATATATATATATGTGTGAGCTGAATATAAATGTTTAACTGTTGTTGAAAGTAAAAGAATGTGTAGTAATCCCTGGCAGCCGGAAAAGCCAGGTTGGGAATTGATTTTCACTGTTTTTTTTTTTTTTTTTTTTGATATTTCACTTTTACTTCCTCTTTTAAAGTTCTTTCTTTCCTTCTCTTGCATTCAATATATCTTCACTCTGGCCACTGACCGCCTAGCTACGACCCTTGACTATTAGCAGGCTGGCCACCGACCAACAGAAGCTTCTTCTGTTTCAAAAATATATTTCTCAGACGACCTTTTTTTTAAAAAAAAAATACTGATCTTGCTCGAATTGATCATCCCATTTTCCGGATGGTGGCCACCAAGACTCTTCCAGGGCAAAAGGATGTTAAAGCCAGTACATCATCAGTGGCCGTAAACGAATCGGCCAGATCAACACCAAAACATGATCCCAAAAAACTACCATCTATTCGCTACGCATCAGATTTTCCTACCGGCTGTCCTCATACAAAACAGGTGATTGAAAAAAGCATTACAAAGACTCTCCGGCTTTACGAATTGGCTGTTCGGGTATCGTTAGAACAAGCATTATCATCACCCAAGGCATCTCAATCATCATTGCATAAATCATCTTCATCAGCCACAGTATCACAGTCAGCCAGATCAGCAGCTGGCAAAACACTACCCGGTACTAAAAATTACAGTGTAACTAAGAAGAGCAAACGAAGCTCTGTTAGTAAGCGAACCAGTCCGCCCAAGTTTTTCTTGCTCTGCGATACCTGCAAGACATTTGGTTCTACCGCCATTCTTTGCCTGGATTGCTCTTACACTGGCTGTTTAACGCACTACAAGAAACTTCATTTTCCCAGCACGGGCCACGCCCTTGGGGTTGACATGGCGATAGGCTGCGAGGGCCTCTTATTTTGTTCAGCCTGTAACGACTATGTTTACGACGAGACGTTTGAGAAGGTTAGGCTGCAGAAGATTCAGCAAATGTTGGGTATGGGATTCATTGGCGGAGTCCCCGCTGGTGCATTACCGACTAGCAAAATTATCAAAACGGAGAATAATAGTTTGTCGGCGCAGGAGAATGCACCGGGCAGAACTGCAGGCTCAAAAAGATTAATTCCTCTGTTTCCTACCAGCACATCGCTTCGCGGGTTTTACAATATGGGAGCAACTTGCTTTATGTCGGTGATTTTCCAGTCGCTGATACACAACCCGTTGATTCGAAACTTTTATCTTTCCGGCGGACACGAACGCGGGGTTCAATGCGGCGGGGATGCAGAAGCTGCTGCGATTGGCCTGGGCTTTCAGCGCGGCAAAAGTGACAGCCGTCTTAACGGAAACGGATCAACAAAGGAGACTGGAAACGTGCGAGCAACCAAGAAAGGGTTCACGACAGTCACTGGGTACAACAATATAGTAAATGACACGCCACTAACAATGGACAGTCCCTCGACAAATTGTCTTTCCTGCGCACTTGACGATGTTTTTGCTGAGCTCTTCACCTCGTCCTCGGTTGCCGGATACGGGCCCACAAACCTTTTGATTACTTCGTGGCGAGTGAAGCAGTCCCTCGCAGGGTATTCGGAGCAAGATGCACATGAATTTTTACAAATGGTGCTGAATGAACTACATACGACGCACTACGACTCAACTGTGCTTGCAAACGGTGCTTCATCGACTCTTGAAAAGATAGGCATGCCAGGTAAGCTGCCCAGGGAACCTCGCGGCGTTGAGGATATAAACATTCAAACCTGCGGCTGCATTAGTCACCGCACCTTTTGTGGCGTCCTTGAGAGCAATATTACCTGCCAGGTCTGTGGCACTGTCGCAAGCACAGTTCATGACCCCATGATGGATATATCGCTGGAAATTGGTGCTCCAGAAAAGGGGCATCTGTTACCAAATGGCAGCAGTGCTGATTGTGGGAAAACTGTTCCAGTGAGCATTAATACCAACCCAGGTAGCAACGAAAGCGGTGCCAGCACCGGCCGCGCCACACCGGCGCCAGTCACCCTTGCCCAGTGCCTTGACAGGTTCACAGCCGGCGAGATTCTTGATGCCACTTTCAACTGCGCAGTTTGCGATGCCACCCGACAAATTCAGAAACGGCTCTCCATTAAACGCCTCCCGCCCGTGCTCAGTATTCAGCTGAAGCGCTTCCTGCATGCAGGGTCTTCAAGCAAAAATGAGACTCGCGTTGACTTTCCACTGATATTGGATATGAATAAGTATACCACTGACGGTGCCGATACAGAAAATGAAAATCCACTTCTTTACGAGCTATTTGGCGTTGTTTGTCATCAGGGCTCGCTCAATACAGGACACTATACCTGTATGATGAAATCCAACTCCGGTCGTGTAAGTATCCTTTTTTTTTTTTTTTTTTGATTCTTGTACTAACATTTTTTTTCTTCAGTGGTTTCATTTTGACGATGCCATGGTGACCACCATTTCGGCTGATGCCGTCCTCAAAGCCAATGCCTACTTGCTTTTTTACATTGTAAACCAAATCCCGGTCAATTAGTTCACGCATTCAAGCGTAACTTTTCAAAAAAAGAAAATCAAAATCTACTTTTTTTGTCCATTTTTCGCATTCAGCTAGCAAAAGCATTTAGAAGAGATATACGGACCCTGCCAGATCAGGGGCTATTGAACCGAAAAAAAAAAAAAAAAAAAAAAAAACGAAATCCCTTAGCACAATCAACACGTACTTGTTTAATAACCATATTTATTTTTTCTTGTTTGATTTCATTTAGTTCTTTAGACCTTTGGGTATTGCTGACCATTGAATAGATGGTTTGAAGTCTGTTTGTTTGTTTTTAATAAATATCTAAAAGTTGCATAGCAAATGAAACAATATATATATCTCAAGCTACGCTTATCTCAGTGAGACCAAGAAAGCAACACTCGCAGCGTCAGTGAAAAGATTATGCCTTCGATGGCGCTGAATTTGACTATGGGAAGTTCCACATGCTAAAAGAAATCTGAGATACAGCTAATAAGGTATAGCAAGGATTGGTCATCATAAAAAAAAGCCCATTAGACTGAGATAAATCCTACTTTAAAGCTTTTTCTAAGATGTATAGTAGTATTGTACAAATTAACCCATTGTTTTGTAGTCTTTGTGCTATTCCGCAGTTTACTTTTCGCGAAAATAACCCGCTTTTCCCAGTACATTGCGATATATACCTGACCCTCATTTTTAACGGACTCCAGACAGAGTCCCTGCGGCTCACGGCCTGCGACACCCTTGTTGAGATCATTGCCAAAAAGATGAAGCCCGGCGACAAAATGGAGCTGATCCGCCTGCTTGACC
>JAJMRT010000365.1:0-23983 GCA_030558065.1 Geotrichum phurueaensis | reverse complement strand
TTTTTTTTTTTTTTTTTTTTTTTTTTTTTTTTTTTTTTTTTTTTTTTTTTTTTTTTTTTCAATCCTGGCTTTTTAGTTTTCACAAACGATACCTTCAGTCAAAATACTGCAAAGTTTTTTGTCTCCATATTATTATTGATAGGATGATTGGAAGTTATAGGAGTTCATTTGACAAAACAACCAAAACCTTAGCTTCAAAATAATTGAGCTTTTTGTTTTGCCCAAACTAAAAATGTACCAGATCTTTAATTCTTTTCTTATTTTAATTTTAGCTACTTCTATAATCGCTTAACGGAGAGTTTTGATGCTATGTTTGTTTACCGATAATTTTCTACTTTTCAACTGCTCCTGGTTTCATCCAAAAATAAAATTGAACTTAATAGGAGATCTATTAGCGGATCGTTTATTTTACACTAGAAACACGCTTCAAGCAATTCTTGTTTATTATTAAATAACCGCGCTCGACTAGAGCATATATTAACAATAAATTGAAATTAAATTATCTAGATTACTTTACAAAATTTTTATTCTACAGAAATTTGAGTAAAAAAAAAAACTTGTTTATTCTCCTACTATCTAGAAAATTATATAATAGAAATGATCAAAAGGATATAAAAAATGGTAAAAAGTAATTTTTATAGAAATTTCCAAAGTTTTCAAATGCTTTCAGTATATTTAAGCTTGTAAAAGTTAATTTTTTTTACAAATTATAAGTCTGTCCGTTTTGATCATTGAACATTTACATTGCTGCTGGCAACTTTTGCAACAGAAAAGCTAACCAATCTAACAGTAGAAATTACAAGTTTTTTTATGATAAATAAATTTCTTATCAAAAAGATAAGGTTTAACTTATACAACTGTATAGTGTATATTACATATTGGGTCATTTATTTGAGTATCAAGAAATTGCGTTGTTCACTTATCGGTTGTTAGATTTTACAAGTCTCAGTTCTGTTAAAAAAAAATTAGTCCTTCGTTTATATAAAAAGTTTTTCTTATTGCAATATTTCAAAAACATCTAAAAAACTAGGGCTATTTTGACAAATAATAAAACGTAATCATTTAATGGACATATCAAGAGACAGATGTAAATTGTCATAAATTTCAGGCTTTTTTCTTAAAAAAAAAAAAAAAAAAAAAAAGTAAAAGATCTTTTGACTCGGCTTTGTTGAGTCGCAAGCCTAGTCAGGGGAATACTAGCACGCTCCTAGAAAACAAATCCGTAACTTACCAGCAATACTTTTTTTTGTTCTTGGTCTAATATTAAAGATGATTATAGTCTTGAATTTTTATACATTCGGCAAGCTTTGCATTTTAATGCTTTTCAGTATTAGGCTGTCAGAACATTTTGCTATTATATGCAAAAATTAGAGATAGTGCGCTTGTTTGAAATATAATTATCCAGCTACTTATAACAAGATTCACAAAACGGGGTGGCTCGCAATTTTTTAGCCCTAAAAGCTCCAAAAATCTAGTTTTCATCGCTTTACCAGCATATATTTTACAAAGAATGTACGTATTAAGCCACAGATCTATGGGTCACATCACTGATACTTTTATGCATTTTTTATTGATGCATCTATATGTTGAAAAATAGTATATAACTGTAATTTGTACTTGAATCAAGTAATTTTATTCTTTTTATTTTTTGGAGCTTGAACTGATATGAAAGCTGAATGCATCAGAAGTAGACGGTTAGGCCTTACGAGCGGCTACAAACTGAGGACTATATATAGATGCACAGTTAGCGGCTAGTGGCATCAAAATGTGTAAACCCTAGATCATATAATAAACTGAAGAAGTCTTGACATGCCAATATAAAGTAATTGAGTTTCCTTTATAAAGTCAAAAGCAATCGGAGGCTTGGATTGCTATTGAGCTGTTAGGGACCTATGTTGGTGAACATTAGAAAGGGGTAAACTATATTATTTTTCAGTTTCAGGCTTGCCATGCCTGAATTTGTCAGCACGCCCATACAAAAAGTATAGGTGTGCTAATGCAGTTCACACCTGGCTATGTATCGATCTTTCACTCGCATACTACAGTTCCATGCTCACGGTACGCATAAAACTGTAGATAATAATGTAACCAAGGTGCGTGTTGAAAAATTCTTTCAATACTACGTAGACAGAGCGTGTTGCTTTATTGAACGAACATTGGAGTTTCCCTTATACAAATTCATAATGACCCTCAATACATTAGACCTGCAATTAAAAAGATATATATTGTAGCTAAGATGAAACCTTGCATGCGGGTTTTTTTCTTTTTTTTTTCAAAAAAATTGAGTTAAGTAGTGGCAATTATACAAACCTCCTGAGTTTTTACTCTTGTTTCTTGGCAATTAATTTGAAACGAAGATTTGTAATTCATTTCTACTGTCAAAGACTTGAATAGATGCCACGAGGGGGAGGCATATTATTAGCCGATATTCTTGGCCTTTTAAGTAAATAAAAATTCAAGATTGAAATGAATTGGTCATAGTAATTGTTAGCTATTAAATTGGCTGAAACAACCATCAATCAACACCAAGAATAAGTAAACAGCTATTTCCGGATTCTAAGAAATTAAATATATTCCTCTTAGAAATTTGAACATTCTATTGAATTTAAACTCTGGGGCGTAAAATATCTACACCAGTGACTTAACAGTAATAAAGAAAAGAAAAATCAAAACTGGCATGTATGAATGCAATTAAAGGTTTGAGACCCCTCAAACGTCCTGAAGTGGCATATACTTGATAAAATAGGAAAAGCTCAGGGCAGTTGGCACTTGGTAATGTTTTTGCTTCGTGCTAGCAAAGTTTGAAACTTTTATAAACAAGCTCTTTCTTTAATTAATCAATAATTGGCTTGTCTTCATTTTAAATGATGACTCCATAGATACCAATAAGTATCTAATTGAAAATGTTACAATGGTCAAAAACAGTCAGGTTGTTCCAGCCTGAGAAAAGGCCTAATCATCCCTGACTACTGGATCTAAACAGATAATAAAATGTTCACAACCGTCGCTAACAGCCGAAATGCGACATCAAAAGTGTTCATTTTTTTTCACATTAGTAGCTTTATTGTAGACTCAATAGCAGTGATAAAATATTTACTTCCAGAGTTTTTAAATTAAGTGTTCAACAAGTTTTCTTCTAAGTTAAAAAAAAAAAAAAATTCAGGATATTCTTAAACTCTTGCAAGACCAGCTTAGTTTCGCTAAAAAAAAAAACGGTTTTTTTTTTTTTTTTGGTTTTTTGACCAGAGTACATAAAAAAAAATGACCACGCACAACTGTCAACATGCAGTTTCTCCTTGTTCACTCATACAATTATATTTGGTTTATTTTGCAGTGGTTTCATTCACTTTAAATAAAACGAGCTTCATATCTGAGTGCCAGAACCCAAAACTACGATTACTTTAGGGCTTAGAGATTAACAACTAGCCGGTATCTCAGTCAAACACAGAGAAATATCTCTAGTAACGGACTAAACTAACAAGTCCTTGTGTATTATTTAGCTAATATCCGCATGAATTTAGGCAGCCCATTAATCTAAGCTACGGACTTTGTATTAGCGTGTATCGTTTGCAGTGCCAATTCATACAATATCTAAAAATTTAGGTCAGTACCAGCCTTTACACCACCCTGCATGGCGACCCTATTAGTATTTTTTTTTTTTTTTACATTCTCCAGCTATTACTGTACTAAAAGTTATGTAACTTTTCTACTGTGTCAAGCTTAGAAAAAGTTGGTTTCTATCTCCTTCTATTGCTTACTCTAGAATACCTGAGAATTTAAAGAATTGAAATCAAGTGTATCAGCGATTTTCTGTCATGTAGTATTGAAATCCAAAAATATTTAGGTCTTAATTATGATTTTGCATTTTTTTTTATAGATATAACATGAATGCTATTTTTTTATATATTTTAATACATGAGTACATACAAATCAGTGGTTAAGCCTTGAGGAGTAGTCATTCCGCGCGGTGTTCGCAACTTATATATTCATTCTGTTAAATCGACGCGTTAAATGTGGTGGGATAATATGATGATTATCTGCAATAAAAAGGGATGGTACGCTCCGATTTTAAGCCGTTTTTGGAGCTGTACAGCACATGTACCTTGTAGCTAAGAGTTTTACTTACATGATATACGCTTACATGTACGCAGTGAAAATCCATAATAGTATCGTCTCAAATGTTGATACTGGGGTGTCGAGCTCAATTTTTTTGAGAATTCATTCACTTACCGGCTTTTTTTTTTTTTTTGCAGAATCCTTATGCAATTGATATCTAGAATATCACTTTCGAAGAGCAATTATGTAAAACCATTTGGATTGAAAACAGGAAAGTAGTTGTATTTGGAAATTTCAACTACAGTATGTATTGGCACTAAGTAAACGGTCACTAAGGAAATGACGGGAACTAAGAAAGTCAGTTTCGTATCAAACTAAGATTTACATACAAAAAGTTCTTAAACCTGGCACCTAGAGCAAAGAAAAATCTTTCCTTCTTACATACAAATTTCTTAGTGTTGACTATGCAAAAATTCATTGTTCACAACATTTATCCATTCATTTCGTCTTCAAGTACATAAATAACTAATCAAGTGCTTTAAAATTACATAATTAAATCTAAATGGTTTAATTGTTACCAAGAAAGTACATTCACTAGGAAATAAAACCACTGGGCTGACTTAATTCCTTGGTGTCAATCCATACTGTATCATGTTTCTAACGAAAACTAAGATCAAGATGCAATAACTACTGACCGAAACAGAAGTTTTGCAAATTGCGCATCCACACTGCTTTGTTCATGTTAAGGGAGCTGTACAGTTAAATCAAAAAGCCAACCAACCTCCTTCGCTAACGTTACTTTTTACTAGCCTACGCAGCTACGTTGGAAATTCTGCGGTTTGTTTATCCAGTTCTCGAGAAATCGGCAATAAAAGCTGTCGGTGAAATGACCTTTTGCGGAACTCTTGCAGTCTGAATTGGTTCATGATTCGATTGACTTTTAAATTGGCTTAGTAACTTGCAGGAGCTTTGGTGAAAGTAATATAATTCACATGTCAGGCTTGTCAAAGACAAGCAGATATATCTTTTTAGTACTGACCGAAGAAGGTATAGATGCCAGATTAATAATATTTTAATCCTTTTGGATTTTTACTGAGTCTACCATCACTACGTTTATACGTATAAAGATTTGCCAAGTAGTTGTTGTTGTTGTTGTTGTTATTGTTTTTTGGCTGGACCGAAGTCTACGTAGTTACGTTGGAAAATTTTAATCGAGAACTTCAAGTTGCAACGGTAGGTCAATCGGGTGTTAAAAATGGCTAGCTACCGTTTATGTAGCTCAACAAGTTTTTCCACTTCACATACATTCACTATCCGTTTTATCCCATTATAGAGCGTGCTGACAAAATATGACATAAAAGCTGGCCATCGGCGCTTACACAATGACACTACAAATGTTGCCCAGATAAATAGATCTGCAATTTATCATGTGGTTTTGCCGTCGTAACACCTGCTATGTTACCAGCTGCTGGCCTAAACAATTAATTTGTAATGAAATGCTAACAAATTTGAGACTGTAAATTTTAAACTGCAGAGTATAATATCATATTCTAAAACCCAATGAAATGGTGAAGCATTCATCAACCCACGACTAAGTGGTATTAATTTAACAATTTGATCAAATAGTTACCTATTTTTAACTGTGGAATACTATCATAATAAAACTAATAAATTTTTTTATCGTCCTAGTATCTAAAAGCTACAAAATAACAAAAATACAATATTTAAAGAAGACATTTAATTCTGAAACATCTGCCTCGACGAGGCTAGTCAAGCGATCGTCCCAGCGGGCACTTTGGGTTTTCATTCATTCGATAGCGGCGAAATTTTTCATGGGCTCAGCCCGTCTGTAGTAGTATTTTGAGGAGTTGAAACCATTTACACCATGCATTGAAAATATTCAATATCTTTGAATATCCTGGAATTAATTTAGAAAGCTACCTACATCAAAAATTTAGGTAAAAGAGCCGACATCATCCTACTGCTAAAAGCTTGGTCGTAGGGACTCTACAGCAATATACCCTTGCAAAAATGAAACTCACAAATGAGCTAAATAGCCTTTAAAACGATATTAGCTTATTTGGCTTCTTAATGATCTGCAGGTGAGAGATGCCAACTCAAACACCTGCACAATGCTTATATCACATTGTCAAAACAAACCGGACTGGCATGGTATTTCTTAGTTTTGAAATTGACACTAAGTCCTTGTCTGTTGTGGAACCAGTAGACTTTCAGCTAATATTTGTATAAATCCCTGAACGACTAAAGCAGGTAGTGATTTTGGAGAGTTCGCCCGCTGATCTAAGATTCAAAAAGAAATAACAAACTAAGACAATTATCCATCTAAAATTTTCCGGACGTTTACTTAAATTTTCTAATCATATACTACAAATTTGTATATTGTCAGCTTTAGACAATACTGTTGTTTTTTTAGATCAAAGAAATAAAAGTGAGAAATCTTGGGAACGACTTGGCCAAAATATTAATGGCTAGAAAGCTTTTAGAAAAGCGCTCTGTATTTCGCAAAAGCTCAAATAGCGTATGTTTGCGACAAGATACAGGAAAGTAGTGTAAATTAGGACTTGTGTGGTGTGCTATTTTAAGACTCCAGAACCATACATGCTTTTCGATATATGGTCGGGTCGTTGACTAGACCATCTTTATCCCAAAATTTCATGTTATTATTCGTATGATTTAGAACAGCTGTAAACATTTGTTCATAGCACTAAGCAATAGCTAGCCAACAATGACACTGACTTTTAGTATGGCCCAGCTTCAAACCTAGTCAACCTTCCAGTTAAGCAGTAACTGTATCCCGTGATATAAATTCAAGTTTTCAGCAAGCAAGTCAAGCAAGACTTGAGACCCACGATGTGCTGCCATACAATGATAGTCATTAGAGATCTATGAGTGGTACTAGTCATGGAATCAAAATGATACAGCGATTATAGTTGTTGCCCAGTATCATACTGGCAGTGCCACAAAGATAAGGTACCATTCACACGCAACGCGTTAAGAAAGGGAGGGGAAAAAACAGTTTTTTGGCACCAGCAGCGTATTTTTGTTTCTTCCCCTAGCCAGGATATGCACATGTAAGCTGTACATGTGCAGTAAATGTATCAGTAGATTCACAAGCAAGTAACCCATTTAGTCACTTTGCACCTTGCAAGAAATTTCAGGTTCTTTTTTTTTTTTTTGATTGTTTTCTTGTTATTTGATAGAAGGTCACCAAATTCTTGTTGCCGTTCCGAAAAGTTAGAGTGTCAAAAAAAAAAAAAAAGTGAGCTGTGTGTACAACGTGGGCTGGCGCTGTTCAAAAATTGAGAATATGATAGAAGTCACAGAAGAACGCGGGAAGGCCGTCCGTCGCGGGAGCTAAAAAAAAAAAAAAAACATTCAAGCTTTTTTTTTTTTTGGTTTAGCTGATCGCAGGCAACAGTTCACAACTACAGAATTCCCTCTCAACCTCCAGATTTTAATCAAGATCATTAGATATTTGGCAGAGATCAATGATTACTCTCAATGAATTTGATTTTTTATCGCGGTAGCTATTTGCCGGCAAAAATATTTGTTCTAATTATAGTTATCTGCTTCCGCCTCTGGTTACATTAATTAACGCTTTGCGGAAGGAGGCAGTCCCGTTATTTTATACTCGAGTAGCAGGCGTATTCAACTATGAAAGACTCTGGCTTTCGATAGGTTGCGGAATGAGAGTGACATTCAGCCATTCCCGCGTATGATTGACTACCAACGGTTTCCAATTTGCAAAAAAAAAAAAAAAAAAAAAAAAAAAAAGCTTTGTGAAAGCTTGGAAATGCTCACATTTGGCATCATTAATCTTTTGCCAGTTAGATTGATAATCAGATTATTGTTCTTACATCAAACAGTTACAAATGAGATTACAAAACGAATTAGCATACAAAGAAGACATTTTTTTTTGCCAGTTCTACTTCGTTAATTGAATTGCTGACCACTCAATCCAATTCGGAATTGTGAGAACCATATTTACATGAAGTCTGTTTGAGAAAATATGCAATATTTAAAAGAAGTGAAGATGCTGACTGGGAAGCTTAAATTCTATGTGTACTCGAAATTATACGAGGTAAAAAAAATAATCGGGTAAAGTGAATAATAAGTTGAGTACAAACGAAAATGATTCTCGATCTACCCGAGCGTTATAACATGAAGTCTACTTCCTATCTTTAAAATCTCTGGGCAATTTTGACGGCGGCAGCTGCTTAGTTTTTGGTATATAGAATAAGATATTATTTATAACATAATTGGTAGTTTTTAGCTGCAGTTGTCTCGTGAGCGGTTGATAGTAAGGGTTTGTTTCATTCTAGCCATGTAGGCATTGTTTGATGTTACAATTAGAAGCTTTGCTATACCTATCTGATATTCTATTTTCATGCTAATAAACACGCTTGAAGGCCAATGTAATTTCAAGAATCAGGCAATCAACCACTAGATAGATATAAATTATAAGATTAGAATATCTATAACTACACCCTATAAAAAAAAAAATTTTTTCTTGTTTTTCCTTTGGTGGAGGCTGCTGTGGTGTTTGAAAAGCTGACGCCATTTCCACAAAGTCCCAATATGTCAGTCGCCAGCTGTAACCAGCGCATGTTGCTCCCGGAAACCCTGCGATATACGCACTCTAAGCGACTCAATAGGTATTGACAGCATTGTTTTATGTCTGCTTTAAGTATTCTAGCCACTGCGGGCAAACATTAACGATCTGGATTCAGCAGGCGTTGGTAGTGAGATGCTCTGTTTGTCTGGTGTTAGTGCAACGGTTCCAGCAGAAGCAGCATCAGTGGTAATAACATAAAAGAAGAAAATGCTCAAGATATATCAGCAATGATTTTTTTTAAAATAAACGATTCAACGAGTCGTTGATGATTACTAAAATAGCTTCTAAAATGTTGATAATGAAGGTAACAATAAAATAGGCTATAATATCTTTCTTCATGACTGTAATGTTTGACTATACTACATTTCACATAATGGTACAGTAAACTCACGTACCCACCAGTTCGAAAAAAGAAATAGTGTTTGGGATCATATAAAAAACTGTGCAGTTTGCAGTGATTTCACTAAATGTGCAGCGGCCAGCAGTTTTTTTTTTTTGAGTTTAAGTTCTCCTTTTTTGGATTAATCGAACTGAAAAAGAGCTTAATCTATTGATAAAAAGTCTAGTCCTCCCGTTGAAACTCAAAATAAAACGAAAACGACGGTACTTTGTAAATCTTGTGCTTCACCCATGCAATTGCGTTTATAAGTCAGCCAACTAATCATTCTGGCTCTTGGAACCTGCACATATCTGAACTTGGTTTGTGAAAGCAGACAAAAGAAAGAAAAAAAAAAAGATAAAAATGAAAATAAAAAAATTTATATTGATAAATCTTGAGACATAATTGTAGCACTACATACCGCTGATATATTTTGGTGAATCTTAGCTCTTATGGTCCGCTGTGTTCATAGCTTATGCCTACGCAGGCCCCAACAATATTCGTTGATGTTCAAAAGCTGAGTTTCCACTGCCACAGCCAAGCCAAATTAACAACTGAATCAATTTGCTTTAAACTTTCTTAGCTGTGTGCAGGAACCTCGGGGCTTTCATTACATTACCGTTAGGTTTCTACGCTACATGGCATGTGTATTTATGGATGGCAACGCTGCGATAGATCACAACAACTAGTTGTGGTGGCTGACCTGGTTAGTCGGGACTCCAAAAATAGTGCTTTTTCTGCTGTTTTCTTTTGGGGGTCTTTTGTGGGAAAATATATTGTATATTCTCGCGTGATTCATAAAACACCGGATAAGCGACACCGCTAGCATTTCTGGGCTCGTTTACGGAAGTTTTGATATGAAAATAATTATCACTGCTGAGGCGGCCCTGTTGTCGTTGCAAAGCACCCCTGAAAGGTTGAGTCTGGTAGGCATTAGTTGCAATAGCATCACCACTTGTAGTAGTGGTAGTAGCCTTCCTGATCAAATCCCAATTGACACCTTTTCCCTTTTCACCAGATTTATAACTGTTGTTGCCGCTAAATCTTATAGGCCTACCAAAGTCCAATAGGGTTTCTATTTGTTTGCAGAGGTCGCTGTCAGTTGTCGTCTGCTCTCTCGCTACTTTTGCAAAGTTGTCATCATCTCCACTTATGGAGTTAGCTTTAGCACCCGAACGCCGGCCCTGGCTGAAGTCACTCTCTATGTTGCTGAGGAGTTCATACGAGTGATTTTGGGCAGATGTGGTCGCCGAATCGAGGCAGGCAATCTCGGTACCGTTGTCGTACGACTGTTTTTGTCGGGAGCTGGCCGTATTAGAACCACTGTTATAGTTTCTGTCAATCTCACTAGGATCTTTGTCATTAGTGTCGCTCGACAGGTCAAATGAAAAATTTAAATAGTTATACGTCGGCTGCAAAAAATTAGAGGACGAACTCTCTTCATTATCTTGATCTAGTCCCATGTGTACGAGTGACGATGAGGGCGAGGTATTGCGCCGCTTTTCATACATTTTCATTTTAATTTTAAACAGAAACCGGTCGTAAGGTGTTGGTTTTAGAGGCCCAGGGGGGATAATTGTCTCGAGTATTCGACTCTCCTCTGTGATTATGTCGTCAAAAACATCGATTGGGTCGGCTTTGAGTTTTGATGGCCAGGAGGGTTGGGTTGGTAAATCCAGTGATGCCTGCCTTTGCGTGAGCTCATCGTGTTGAGCCAGTTTTTTATAGTCACTGCCTAAATACTGTTGTTGGTAGTTTTTCTGCTTTTGACGCTGCTGTGTCCTAAATAAAGGCAATGACTGTTGGTCTAGACCATCACTACTAGGTGCTGATGGTCCTGCTAATGGTGTTGTCGTTACCGCTTTTGTGGTTTTCCATGGAACGAATGGCTCGTTTGGCGGGATCTCTGGCAGCAACAAGCCATTTGTACCTGGCATGTAGGTGTGGGTCTCAATCGTAGGAGTGGGAGCACTGGTACTCCTTGTTTGTATTGCTGGTATTAAGCTCGCATCATCAAAAGATGTAGCGGTGACAGTTGTAACTGTAGCAGTATCTGTGGCATCCCCCTTTATGACATTACCTGTGCGAGGGGAAATCAAAGGCTTGGGTTTGCCATAGCTTCGCTGCTTTTTTAGATACTCAATTTCCTGGCTTGATCTTGAACGAGTGGCTGCTTTCTTTTTTTCAAATGTTGCTCCTGTTGTCGGCATTTTCGCCGTACTCATTTTTGTGGCTGATACTATGATTGGAGTTGGTTGAACTATGGTCTGCTGCTGTTCTTCTTCTTGCAGCCGCGTTAGTCTGTCTGTTTCATCTGACAAGTATTCCTTGTCTGTTTTATCCTTATCAGGTTTTTTTTTAGCTTTGAGCAGGCCTGTTACTAGTGTTCCTGCAGCAATTTCTGGGGTGACCACTGGAGCTGGTAGTATTTGACCGGAGTCAGCACCGGCAATTTTAAGAAGAGATTTTTCAGGAAGTTCAAAGGCTGGTGGCGCTGGCATACGGGGCGAAAGTGATGTGATAGGAGAGTTTGACTTCTTTCGGCGGTATTGTCTCCAGACACAGAATCCCAAAGAAATAATTAGAATTAACACTGCTCCGCCGCCCAGCCCGCCCACTAGCGGCCAAAGGTAAGTGTTTGAAACTTTGGGAGTGGTTTCGCTATCGAAAGGAGCAGTTGTCGTTGGGCTAGCTGACCCAGTTGACGACGGTGGCAACAAGCCCTGGACGCCAGTGTTGCTAATATATGTTTTTTCGACATCTATACAAGAGATTCTGGGACACGCGTCGCAGGTCTGGACAGATACGCTGCATACCTGGTTGGGCGGGCATTCCAGACATTCTGGAACAATTAAAAATGGACATTGAATACATCTTTCTAAATTTCTGCTGCGCTTGTTATATGAATGTTGTGCACTTGTGGTATTCTTGTCTGGTTGTAGTCGCTCCGTCAATAAGGTGAAACGAATCGTGTTTGGAAGAATAGGCATAAGAAGGATTTATATATAAATGAGTATTTGGCTCTACACTTAGAATTGAATTTCCAAATTGTTCCTTGAAGAATTCGTGATAGCGGCACCGGAATGGAAGATGGGTAACAAAATCTGGAGTATTTCAAAAGACTCGGTGCCGTTTTTCTCCAAGAATTAATGCTGTTTTCTTCATCTATCTATTGTCTTTGTAAATGCTGCCCAACATGGACAGGCCTGTACAACAAAGGCTGGGACAAAGCCAGAAGATTTCTAATGGATTTTTTGGACTTTTACTCATCCTCCAGGGCTCACAAGCCTGTTACTGATCTACGGTTTGTGTAAGAGACGCTGGACAGATCACGCCACGCATGTTAGTATTGATATTTGATTTCAAGGGGTCGGTTATCCGATGCATGTTTTGCAATCTGGGTCAAAGCACGTTGACTGCAGACAAGTTCGAGCTTCAATATTGTAAAGAAATAAGCTCACAATTTGTTTCTAATTTAAAAGTAATGTTGAAGCAGCAATGCTAGCCTCTGGCTCTCTTTGTATTTTAACCACTATGTTCGACACCACGATATGGCAGGCTAAGAGTGGTAAACAACATTGGTCCGTTAAGGTAAAAAGTCTTGAGCTTTGTACTTCTCTGTAGAGTGGCGATCTTGAATTAAATTCAGGTATATACCGAAGAAACTACCAGACCAACCCGGTACTGTTGGCTTTTTAACGCAAGAAGACACCACCGGTAGTGTAATATCAGGAGAGGTTCCGAGCAAGCCTTTCACTGGCGGGATCAGTCGCCGAAACACCAGCTTTTTTTCCTATTTAAGTAAACTTTGTAAGGTGCCTACTAATTGTAGTGTAGGTGCTGCAAGAAACCGAGCGAGAAAGATGATTCTTCTGTTGGCATTCCAAGATGATGCTCATTAAAACAAAAAAAACAGCGAGCATAGAAATAAGCTTTGCATGATGTAATGTCTTTGCCATTAGAGGTCTGATATGAGCCATCTCAACGTCAAAACGTCTTCACAAACAGGTTGTTAGTTGCCGCCAGTAGCGTTACTGGTTTGTGGTGTCACACGTGAAATGAGATATTCACAGGCCACAAGACGGCACCAGACAGCACTAGACCCAATAACTTTTGATGTATGATTGGAGGATGATGATGATGTATTTCATACCTATAAATGCTAAAGACCTAACTGTGTAATCTGTAGGCCCAGGCTTGCCGCCTCTCCCGCCTGACCGCCGCTTTGGCGCTTTCTCATACACACTATATAGTGGCATCGGAAACTTTTCTCTCAATCGGTATTTCACACGGCAGACTAGGCTGTAAATAGTGAAGTGTGGACTGTCTAAGGTTAGGCAGTTTTTTTGTTTTTTTCTTGGGTCGACGGTTGAATAGAAACTTGAATTCCTCAAAATCTCAAGGAACCGTTATAGTCCTTCCGTTACAAAATAAAGATTGAGTTGCGTGTGTGCAATATATTACCTTTCAAAAAAAAAAAAAAAAAAAAAAAAAACAAGCAACACCACCGTTGAAACATCACAGGGTAGACGCTTTAGTTTTACAGTGCCTTCAATTTTTATTTTTATTTTTTGCGTTATTGTAGTCACTGTCAGAAAATCGGAGTTTACAATCTTTAAATTTGACAACAGTAAGCTTTTCTCCAAAAAAAAAAAAAAAAAGCCTCACTCCCTTCAAGTTTTGGGGTGATGGCAGTGTAAAATCATTTATGCAAGCTATTTTTCACCCTTAGAGTAAACAAAGTATGAAAGCAGAATAACTGGGCCGGGTCACAAATTCAAACGAAACGCCGCGCGGATAAGAGATTTCAAATATTGAGCTTTCGACTCTATGTCGGCATTGAAAGGAAAAGATTAAATCTTTATAACAATATACTGTGTCATAAAAGATGCAAATGGGTGTAGCTATTAAACTTAGATATAAACTATACGCAAGTGTAGGTGAATACTGTTGTAGTTTCTTGTATAGCAATTTTTAGTGGCGGTTATCTGTATTCAGGTTGTTGCTTAAGTGATACGGATAATGGCGAGTGTTAATAGTTGACATATCACTTTATAGATATTTCACTACAAAAAATCAGTTAAATTTCAAATACGTTATCTATAGAGAATGACTATGATAAGATGAAAACAAAACCTTGTGATAGAAGAAGCTGCACATTACCGACGGCGGTGCGTATATTACTTATCTTATTTTAAGTGCAGAACGTTGCTAGATTCATTTTTCTTCCTTTGGCAACTCACTTTCTACTACTGGAAGTTTCGTTATTAATAGTTAGACGACAGAAAAGTTGAAAAGATACTAAACCCGTTGTCTGTTTGTTGTTTCTCAGTCGTATTTGGGCTACGAAAACAAAACAAAACCGTTCTTGTATGGTTGCAGCTAGAAAGTTTGAACCAAGGCTAGTTTGAGCTGGTTCGCTTTTTCATAATTTTACAGTTGAAGGCTATGAGAAAGAACGGACAGTCAATAGACAGACAGCTGTAAAATCTTAGGCATACTGGCTCTAAGCTGCATTTTTGAGCTACAAAACCTTTAAGTCTGATAAAACCTGAGATGGTTTAAACGGCCAAGGTAGAGCAAGTTTGATAAAGTGCAGTTAGAGAAGGTTAATAACTTGAAACATTTAGCCAAAGCTTGTTTGTTCCGGCTCTGGAAAAACAATTAGACTCGTCATGACCAGGTGTATCAAGTTTTTCATTTAGGCCGCGCGTCTAATCTCAAGCACGGTCCGAAACCCACGTTGCAGCAGCAAAAGCCAGTTGGCTCAATAATGTAAATCCACAAAATGACACCGTGCAAGCGGATTCATCCATCGATAATGGATTTGAATACTTTTAATAGCGTCTGATGGATTTTTACTTATTTATTAGAAACTAACTAATTGAGAATAAATTTCTGGGTTATTAATTCAGGTTTCTCCTATATATGGCAACGCATAATTACAGATTATAGACTTTTCTTTTTTATTTTTAGCAAAGTACCCGCAACCGTATTTTTAGCAAATGATAGAGCACATTTCATACTTTCTTTTTAAATACCCGTTTGGGCTTAGTTTTTTTTTTTACCTGTCACAACAAAGTACAGTTTTTTTTGTTTTTTTTTGCCGTTTTACTTTTTTCTTTTTTGTACTTCCTCTTTTAAGCTTTTTTCACGGCAGTTTTTTTTTTTGGTTTTAATTTTCAAATTTTTTTCCACTTCCTTTTCCCTTTTAATTTCACCACATCCCTTCTCTTGTCTAATTTTTTTTTTCTTCCTTCTTTTTTTCTCTCTTTCTACGTTCCTTTCTCTCAATCCTCGACAGCGTCAACACCTAACATATCTATACATGCAATGGTGACAGCAACTTCTACGCTCGTAGTTGAATGGGTTTTCGCTACTATTTCGCTAGCCTTCTTGACCACCAGAATAGGTGTTCGTCTGTTCGTCATTAAGTTGGGTATTCTACCAGAGGATATTCTTCTAGTGGTCGCTCAGATGCTATACTTTCTTTGGTGCTCACTTGACGCATATGTGATATCTGTCGGTTTTATGGACAATGGCGCCAACTACCTCTCTGAGCATCTCACTCAGCACGTCAAGGGAGGACCACTAATGCAAATCAAAGTCTTGAAGATTGTGTATGCCTCGTCCATTCCTTACTATCTCTGTATTTGGTTCATCAAAGGTGCAATCATTGGTTTTTACTACAGACTCATTCCGAAAAAAACAAAGTCTAGAATCTTTTTGCACTTCACGTCCATCTGTACAATTGTCACCCTTATTGTCATTATCTGTCTAAACTTGTTCCTCTGTCGACCAATATCTAGCAACTGGGTATTGCCTGAGTCTGACCAGCACTGCTACTCTTCGACTGCCAGAACTCCCTTCGCAATCTCTTCTGTCGCCAATCTGGTTACCGATATTTTGATTTTCATTGTACCATTCTCGATTATTCCGGCTATGGGTTCGATGCCCAGACGTCAACTTATCGGTCTTATTGCCACGTTCTCGCTTGGTATAATTACCATGGTTGTCTTTGTCGCCAGAGCAGTCATCAGTGCCGTCTCTGGTATTGTCGCTATTGGTGGTCTTCTATCTGCCATCGAATGTTGCACCGCAATGATTGTCGCATGTCTGCCTTCGCTCAAAATTCTGCTTAGAATCAATAAACCCGGCGGTCCTCTTCCTAAAAGAGGGTCTGATTTGTCCGATGGTCTCGACAGCCTAGACGATGGCCACCATAGACACCACAACAGACCTAATGTTTTGGATGAGGAACACGATCCTTTCCCCGGTGCTTTCCTGGGCCTGGAACATTACGAGGACAGGGCGCGCCACCACCACGACATGATGATTCTCTCGACTAGCTCAGCCACCGCGGGACACCAGCGTGACTTGTACTCACGGCAGTCACTTTCGGAAATGGCTAGCAAATCTGCTCTGCGTGGCAGCGAACGCATGTCTGAGATTCTCCATCCCAGCGATGACGATGACGACGATGTCAGTTTGGATTATGGTGATGTTGATAGCTCCTACATCGATTATCCGGCGGGCAAGCTTGGTAGATCCAACTCGGCAGCTTCTAAGCTCCCACGGAATGATGTCGTTGAACTAGATATTCTCAACCTTAATAATCGCGAGGACACAATGACATCAATGTTGAGTTCGCTATCTAACAAAAACAACAGCACCAGTAATGATAATAGCAACACCATTAACAGTATAAGCAACTCGACAATAAGATCACCTACGCCGAACTCGCAGCTGGCTCTGCTCGGCGACCCTTCCAGACTTCCTACCTTACCGCCGTTGCCTAACTCGCCGGCAACAAATATGAAGTCACCTGTAATGACATTAGATCAACACCACCAGTTGAGCAACGCGCATTTGCAACAACAGATTCAGCAACTTCAGTGGCAGCAAGAGCTGATTCAACAGCAACAATATCAGTTTCAGCACTTGCAGCAGCTACAACTGCAGGGACAACTTGAAGCTCAGAACGATCACAGGAACCATCTTAACTCAGAGCCGCTGCCAGCCTTGCCCACATTTGGTGGCAGCAGTGGTAATGCAAGCAACAGTGGCAGCAGTAATAATCTCAACAACCCTGCCACCAGTAACACCAATGACAATAATGAAACTCTCAGCCGCAGCATAAGTGGAACTGCACCAAACCCATTTATTCCTGACTATATTTTGAATGAGCCGCTACCTAAGCCCAAGCCGGAATAATGAGGTTTTTATCTAGGGACTTCTTTTAGTTTAAAGGAAATGCCAATTGTTTTGTTTTCTGTAATATTTTTTACGTCTATATACAAGTTGCTGTTTTTTTCTTCTTCTTTTTCTTGTTTGCATATAGTTTTTTCGTTGTTAATATATATATATACATACATATATTTTTTATTTGATTAATTGTAATTTTCTAAATAGTTCTAATTCAACAAGTTTTTTTTTTTTTCTATCGTGAATTAGACTTTTCCACTGTGAAATAGTTCTTGACAATTAAACCGGATTGTGTTTGCTTTTTTATCTGTTTCTCTTGATTAAGATGAATGAAGCAGGTCTCACAGAGAGCAAGTGATATAACCTATTTCCATTGTGACACAAAGCTATTCGGCACAGAGACACTGTACAAGTTAGAAGAGATTGGAAAGAGAAATCCATTACGTATAACAGTAAACTTGGCAGTGCATATTGCTTTAAAAAAGTATCAATAAAGAATAGTATAGACATGTGTACATACTTGTCAAGTATGAAGGCGCTTGTGAACTGTAGCTGGCCTTTAGGGTTTGTAAATTTTGTACAAATTATGTGATGGTCCACTCCCTAATAACAACTGATGTCGCAATAGTCGCCTTTAAAATGCTCAATCATTTTAATTTCAAAACCAGCTCAAACCTGGTTTTTGTTCCAAATTTAAATCTGAAAGATGGTTGAGAGAAGAAAGAAGAAGTGAAATTATCAAGTTGCAGTGGATATCCTATGAATAATGAGATGAATGTGGGCCCAAGTTAGTTTGACGCATTGTTGATTAGGTTTTACTATCTTACTGGCACTTGTGGCACTAAGATGACCGCTTGGAAGACGCTTCAAGTTTTTCCTAACTCTTATTGAAATCAAGCTTGCCGGGCATAGTCTCCGAGGGCCATTAAAGTACTTTTTTTTTGTCTACTATTACGAGAGTTGAATTAACTTAGCAACAAACTACATAGAAGGTTAAGATTTTAGGTGCTCTAGCTAGTTTCAGAACTCGCAAGAAAAGTTTAAGACCTAGCGGCCGTTACCCAAGACCAGGAACTAGGGGAGATCGTTATTTGGAGAATGCAAAAAAAGTTTGGGCGCATATACCAGTCTCAAAAATTGCTGATATTGCTTTTATTGATTGGAAACACATTGGTCCGGTGGAATTTGACCCACGCTCAAGAAGTTCGATTCTCAAGTATAGTAGGTTAAACTATACCTAAGATCCCACCGTAAGTAACCGGTAATTTAGACGTTTGAGGTGTGCACAAGCCAGGCCGGTAAATTACAAGAATTAGTATTAGGCTACGTACAAAGGCCTTTGTTATCGCCACCAACAGTAGACTATTTATCTATTTCTAGCCACATCATCTGATTTAACGGTCAATCCATGGCGATTTATGTAACTATGCGATAGTCGTATAGACCTAACAAAGTCAATAAATGTAGGTTTGAAATAATGAAGCTCATGTATAAGACTACATAGGGATGGAGATTCTAACCAGTTACAAGTAGGTAGCAAACAACACTAAATTTAGCCCATAGGTGATAGTTGTGAGCTGTAACTTATTGAGTTATATAGCATTAGAAACATGGTGAAATTGAGCCAAGTTTTAAATTTTCAAATATTCAAAATCTTGATGCATCCATGTTAAGAAGCTCCATGATGACCATCTAAAGTTCCTCTATCTATTTACTACTAGCAATCTGGAAAAAGGTTGGTCTCAAACCAGATATTCAAAAAGATCCTTTTGCTCGATATGGTACCATGCGCAGGAATGTCAGACTCTACGGCACTAAATTTCCAAAAAGAATGTCATGGGAAGTGGTAATCCCTAGATATGTGAGAAGATCACTGACAGTAGCTACAAGTATCACTGGCATCCTTGCTGTTGAAATGTTGGAATGTTTAGTGATTAATTTGTGTCATGTGACAATCTTGTGTGACTATTACTTCCTGATTGGGATTATTCGCAGTATATTTGAGACTGTACAATATAGGTCACCACCATTTTGTGTTAATAATATTTGCGTGTATGATAGTGTAAGCACTGACTACTCTGGTTTACTATGTAAGAAGTAACGGCCAGTGTCTAGGTACTAGAAAGTCTGTGAATGAATTTTCACCCTACTTGTGTCGCTGTGTGTGTCTTTTTTGCAATTTTTTTTTTTTTCTCTCTCCCTTTCCTCTTTTTTTTCCCTTCTCTCTCTCTTTTTTCCTGACGAGAAAATTTTTCGACCGACAACTACACACTTCTCTTTAGTTGACTTATACATAAATCACAATGGCCAAGGTTTCTAACGGTATGTCTCGACAATGCGCACACGCACTGCGGGTTGATTATCGCTATTTTTGTTTTGTTGCAAGATTGTTTGTGGACGACGGACGACGCCGCTTTTTGATAGCAGTTTGGTTATGGCTCTTGTTGACGGCACCTGAGTTTTTATATGGACGGACATTCGGATCTGACGATTATTTACATTATTATTTTTCGGTTTTTGTCGACTGCACCTCTTTTCTACTATGGTCTTGTTCGACAGTTTGTTAGTTTGTAACCGGTGTCGCTTGATCAAAGACTGGGCTAGTCGTGGTTGGTTTGAAAGGTCGTTACATTGCACAAACTAAATACGCCAATGCATTCGGAGCTATGCTGAAATTTTTCACGAATAAACATCTTGCAACATCAACAAACAATAGCTTCATGTATCTTTTTTTTTTTGTTTCTTTTAACTAACTTATTTTGCTACAGACGTCTCGAGCTCTCGCAGCAAGTCCAGAAAGGCTTACTTCACTGCCCCTTCCCATGTCAGACGTGTTTTGTTGTCTGCTCCCCTCTCCGCTGCTTTGCGTAAGGAGTACGGTGTCCGCTCCCTTCCCATCCGCAAGGAGGACGAGGTCAAGGTTGTCCGTGGTTCTTACAAGGACCGTGAGGGCAAGGTCGGCCAGGTCTACAGACTTAAGTTCGCCATTCAGGTCGAGAAGGTCTCCAAGGAGAAGTCTAACGGCTCTTCTGTTCCCATCAACATCCACCCCTCAAACGTTGTCATCACCAAGCTCAAGCTCGATGACGACAGAAAGGCTCTGATCGCCAAGAAGGCTGGTGTCAAGTCCGAGTAGATTTCTTTTATGATTGTGTAATTAAAAATAATTTATCTGCTTAACATTCTCAACGAAATAGGTGATACATGAACTGTAGATTATTGTCGAGTTTCAGCGATTCAGGTTTTGGAGTTTAAGAGAAGCGCTAAATTTTTACAAACCGTCATTTGGGAGAATAGTTGACTCTCAATTTTCAAGTTTTAATTTTCAAGTAATATCTTTCATGTGTTTTAAGAGATTTTAGTGCTCATCGCTAACCAGATGATGTTTCAGTTGCTCCTGTCATCTGACAGGTGGTACGCATTAAATTTAAGTTACGCGTTTTAAGTTTGCTCAAGCCTAATTATAATCACTATAGATAGCCATACCTCATCTGTTAAAAGGCAAAGCAAAATGAAAGGCAAGCGCACGGCGGATACCCTCGCCGACCTCGCGCTCGTTGCAGTAGACGGTAGCGCCATCAACGTGGCGGATACCGGTTTTGACAAGGGCGTGCTCTAGCGCTGCCTCAACCTCGCCGGGACCGGCCTTCCAGGTGCCAATACCAAGCAGGGGCATGATAACACCATTGTTAAGAGTAATTGCAAGAGAAGTCAGAAATGAAGCAATAACTAGAATACATAATTAATAAACTCCTTATTAAACAGCACTTTTCACTCTATTTTTGTTGTTTATATCGCTTGTAAATTGGTGGTTGTATTGATAGAACTGAAAAGCAATGTTTAGGCTATTCAACTGCCATTTAACGTGCGTACAACTGAACCTTTGCTCTTTCATTCGTATTTGAACTGCCATCCCAAAAAAAAAAACTGTGGAATTTTTGTGCGAGTCAAGATTGTTTTCTTGAAACTCATCAGGTAATCCAGCGGCCGCTGTCAACAGTTATCAAACTTATCGCTTCTGTGTCTCGGAAATAATACATCAAACTATATCTTTTCTTTAATTTGGGATTCGTTTTTGTTTTTTTTGACAGATATCAGCAATTTTTAATTTTTTCACCTTGATAACAAACTTTTGATTGCTGTTTGCTTTGAACTGGTACATCCTCGCTTAACACTCTTAGCTTAAAACTGCCTCCCGACCGACGAACGGGAATAGTCGGGACGCATTGAACATATATAGAAACTCAGTTGAGGGAAACATATTTATTTCCTCCCTTTTCCTATTCTTCTTATCTTCACTCAATACGTCTATCGCAGGATTCAGTACGTATAAACACCGGCGATCCACCCTAAAATAATCAATCATGCCTGGCCTACATTCTAGTGTGAGCCCGGATGAGTACTACCACCACCATCCAGCTCTCGCAAAAGCGACGACCAGCCCGGCCACCACCCAGCTCACAAAAGGATCAAAATACCCGACAATCGGACCAGTTAAGCCCTCCAATTTTGGAGGTACCTCAAATAACAGCCGGCGACGCCGGTCGAGTCTTTGCTATTCGGAAAGCGCCGCTGATCTCCTCGAAAAGGTGGCCAACCGTTCCAATACCACGGCCAATGACGATGAAGCAGGCCAGCAGCAGCCACGAGAAGAGGGCAATAGCCATCCAAAAAAACGTAATATACTGCAAGTATGCGACAGCTGCAAGAGCGCAATGTACAAAACCAGTGCCATTGATGACGAAGTTCCATTTTGCTTGTCCCCACTTTCCCAGAACCAGCGACGGCCCAGTCAGACCCAGCATCGCCGCAAGAAAAGCTGGTACCAGTCGCTACTCGGCTCATACGAGGAGAGCTTACTCACTGGCCGCATGTCAGCACCCAGCTCTCTCCCTATTCCCTTCCACATCCGGATTGGCGTCAGCAGCACCGGCGGCGGCGGTCCCGCGACAACAACAGCGGTTACAGCAACTAAAACTTACGACCAGATTGCAACAGACTTTGAAGCCGTTTTCTATGATCATGATTTACAAGAGACAGGGCTGCTAGGCCGCGGAAGCCCTTATGCGGGGACGATTGACCTGCGGGCGTTTTACACTCAGCAGTTTGCGCGTACTGGCAAGGATCGTGGGGTATTAGGGTATCGCGTACCAGAACGGGGAAAGCTTCAAGTTGTGATTTCCAACGCTGAGCGCACTGTTGTTGAGCTCTTTCTTGTTGACTATGATCTAGGTAAAATTCTAGGACCCAAGGGAAAGGGCCGGACATTTATTAGGAATAAGACATTTCTATGTCCCGTTGGTAGCGATGGAACTGCGAACTCAACAGCAGGCTCGGATGGGGCTTTGCTCAAAGCTGGTAAAGGTCGCTTAGTGCAGGCAATACACTTGCAGGTAGCTGGTATTGGAAAGGGGCGCTACTACCTTTTTGGCGACATCAAGCTGACGTTTCAGAGCAAGAGAGAGGCAGGCGAAAGCGGCTGGCTTCGCAAATCGGACCCGCTGCCAGCTACAAAAAATGACGGGATTATTTTGAGGGAGAAGCGGGAGAGCATCACCATGTATGGAGAACGCGGCAGCTTAGATACGGCACTTCTCAAGTATAGGCCTACTAGTGAAAGAGATGAAGAAATCGTATCGGCATCCGCGTCAGCGCCGACTCCAATTCAGGAGCACCCGAGCACGAATCAGGTTGTTTCTTGTGTGAGCTGCGAGGGCCATATAGCGGATCTTGGTCTTGGCACTACTAGCGTTGCAGATGATGATGCCAAGTTTGTTGCTCCCAATGAAGTCAGTGTGCACGGGCAGGCTATCGATAGCGCAAAACCCCGGGTGATCCGGACGCAAAAGCAGCTCAAGGCTGAGATGCTTACCGACACCAAGGCATCCTCGACTTACCCCAAACGCTAAGCATTTTTCCAGTTTTTTTTTTTTGCTTTCTCTCTTCCCCATTGCATCTCCTTTCTAGCATGTTTGTGATCCATTCTCTCGACATTGAAACGACTCCTTTGCACGCTATGTTTTCATAGCCCTTTTATAATGACCCCCTCATTTGAATTTGATTTACGTTAATTTACTTCTTTGTACTATAGTTTTTTTTCTTTAATATTATTCAACATTAAAGATGCAGTGGTAGGAGTTGCTTGCGACATGTTGCGTGATCCCTATGCCATGCGCGAGCTGTAGAATCCATTAAAGTCAAGGCGAACACCAAGGAAGCGCATTTCACCATCGTCTTGCTTATTGAGTTGCGCGACCAAGCGCTCAACGGTATCCTCAAATCCAACGCGAATTTCGCGGATAAGGCCGCCAATGTTAAGCACGCGTTTCTCATCGATGCCGCTGCCGGCAGCAGCAGCGCCGCTATTGTAGCGGTTGGTAATGTCATGGAGCCCCTCAACACAGGCGCGGAAGCTAAGAATGTTTTTTAGGATTTCATGCAATTCGCCCATGTACAACTCACCGCCGCCGAGAAGACCCTTGTAGGTGATACGCTTAAGGTATTCACGGTGCACACTAATAATCTCATCAACACTGAGGTAGCGCTCGGTGAGATCACGCTGCAGTCGTGCCCACGACATTTCAATCACCTCATAGTTGATATAGTACTGTAGCTCATTGATAAAGTGGAGCATTTCACCCGTGGTTGCGCGCACTACCTTCCATAGTTCGTGGATATAACTAGCTAACTCTATGACACTGTCATCA
>JAJMRT010000364.1:0-23993 GCA_030558065.1 Geotrichum phurueaensis | reverse complement strand
AAAAATAAAAATTTTTTCACTTCGACAACGTTCGTGTTGACTATCACCAACCAAACCAACCAAACCAACTAAATATGCTCGACTACTCTTCTGTAGAGCAAATCCTTGTTAAGTCCAAGGGTACCTCTTTTGCGCAAGATGATCTTAATGTCATTAGAAAGTATTTGGTTGCTACCAAGGCGCCCCAGATTTTGGAGCTGTCATTAAAGTATGGATTCACACAATCAGAAAAAGAGATTTAAGCTCTGATCCTGCAGATTTCTAACTAATTCTGTTTTGCGAAATAGACCATTAACAGATATCTTCGAGCCTCTTCTTTTTTCGACTTTGAACTGCGAAGGCCTCGGTGACTACAGAACCCTTTCCGCGGATACGCTGAGTGTCTGGGCCCAAAGAGCTGTCCAGAGTTGCTCTCTCAACGAAAGCAGCATAAAGATCATTAGCTCTCTGCTTACCAACGAGAGTGCTGAGCAACTATTTACTTTTGTATGCGACTTTTGGACAGATTCTGGTGCTGCTTTCGGTAACGCTCTTAAAGAACTTTTTATCAAGCTGATTTCACTTCTCGCCAAAGTTAGATCCCACGAGGACCTGATATCTCTGCTACACAGATGGACTATCCGCATTTTGCAGTTTCCCAAAAACCAGAGAGTTCTTTACTTTACTCTCGATATTCTCATCAAGCATGTTGGTGGTGAATTTGTGCGACAACAGGCACCGTCATTCTCTTCCCAGATTTTCTTATACATGGGCACTAACGCTCTCGCCAACCCTATCGGCAAGACTCTTCATACCTACTTTTCTTCGCTCTTGACGGAATCTTTTGGCAACAAGAAAGTGTCTCAGCTCACCGAACCTGAAGTGAAACAATGGACTGAACTGTGGGCCACCGATGCTAGATTAGCCTTGATTAGCACTAAGACTAGAGAGCACGTTCAGACATATTTCCTACCTCAGATTTTTAAAAAAGTTCCTCAATCACTTAAGGTCTTTGTTGAGCCTTTTATGAACGTCAAGTCGGATACTCCCGAAGACGAAATTTCGTTACTCGTGGGATGCTTAAAGATCGGTCAGGAATCTAACATTCTCGACTTGTCGAAAAAAGACAACAACGTCATTACATCTGAGTTTTTGGAAAGTCTTTTCCACCACAAGTCGTCCTCTCTCAGAATTAGCGCTCTTTCTCTAGCAGTAACCTCTCATCAAGTATCTAAGCCTGTGGCTCCATATGTGTTTGAAATCTTTAAGCGATCACTTGACAACTTTTTTGTGGAATCTGATCCTGGCTTTAGAAACCAGTTTTATGGATTCACGCGTCAGCTTGTATTTAGAATCAGAGGTTCCTCATATGCTATGGCCAGAGAAGCCAAAAAGAACAGAGAACGCGGTAACAATCAGATTGCAGAAGATTTGGAGAAGAACATCGAAATTAACCGTGAATTCTGCAGCTGGCTGGTGAATTACCTGGAAGAGTCAATAAGACCTGGTTCTCCATACCAGTATATTTTCACTGGCATTTTGCTGATCACTCTGCTTGTCCAGTCTGGCTTAGATGAGAACGTCAGCAGCAAGTACTATGAAAAACAACACATTCCTTTTCCTTTCCATGTGTCGATATACAATAGTAATATTGTTAGACTGTTAATTGACAACATTGCCAACAACTACGAGGATATTCGTTTTGGTGTTGTTAAAATCTTGAAGATGGCTCCTCTTCCCATCCCTTACGCTTCTTCCTACGATGATATTGAAATTATCTCTAACAATGTGCTGCAGCTCATTTCAGGTATGCGTGGTAGAGAGGGTGACGCTGGTGCCCGTGGAGCTGAACTTGTCTTCCAGCTCTATGGCTCTTTCCCGGAAAGTGATCGAGTCGGGAAGAATATTCAATTTTTTGAAAAGTTACTTAGTAATCTCGAGCAACACGTGCAGTACGCCAAGGATGACCTCTCTGTTGCTGTGCGGGAACACCCTATTCATGGTTACTACAGTGCCCTCAGATTTATTATCGAGAATATTTCCTTCAAAACTTTCATCAAGACTGATGAGGACATCAAGAGATGGAAGGGCTATGTCGAGCGTCTTACCAGTGCTATTTTCGGAATCTGGAATACTGTTGAGGCCATTCTGTGCCATGAGTCGCCGGAGGGTAACCTGCCAGAGGAGCTTGAAACGAGTTTCCAGCCAAGTCTTGAGGCCAAATATGGCCCTGCTACCCAGGTCATTCTGAGTTACTCTTGGAGAGCTGTGAAGGAGTCCACTTCTCTATTGAACGCTCTTCTGGAGAAAATTCCTAACAACACAGAAATCTTTTCCAATAGCCTTGTTATTGATTCTGGTGAAGTTATCTTATTGCAGCTTGCTGGTGTTCATCATAGAGGTGCCTTCTCTTCTGTTTATCCCACTTTCATCTCCTGTTGCAAGAGATGTAACCGCACTAAGGGTCTGGAACAGCAGCCAGGTCAATGGCTTCATGACAACTTGGCACTAATTAAGACTAAGGCTCAGTACATTACCAGAAGATCTGGAGGTCTTCCCTATCTAATCACCGCTGTGTTGGCTGCAGAGAAGGATGAGAAGAGGCCATTGCTGAACAGCACTTTCAACACATTGTATGAAATTGCTAAGTCACCTGCTGTGTCGTCTGCAGAGGAGAAGATGGATCTGCCCCAGGTTCACGCTTTCAACTGTATCAAAGCTTTGTTCATTGAGACCGAGCTTTCTAGTTTTTCTTCTTACTTTGTAGATCGTGCTCTTGAGCTCGCCATCATGTCTTTCTCACACCAAATTTGGGCTATCAGAAACTGTGCTGTCATGTTGTTCACTGCCCTGCAGAATCGTCTGTTTGGTACTGCGAAGGTTTCTTCTTCAAGACACGTCGTTCGCACTATTCCTGCAAAGCTATTTTTCAGCAAGTACAAGACCCTCAGACAGGTCTTGCTCAACATCCAGGATGAATATCTTAAAAGTCTTGAGAGCGAAAACTCCCATGTTGAGACTGTCTTTCCGGTACTTTCGCTGTTGGCCAGATTAGAAGCCACTGACGCATACGATGGCCTGAATGATTTCAAGCCGCTTATTTCAGTTTGTCTTAATAGCAAGATTTGGAAGATTAGAGAGATGGCTGCGAGAGTCTATCCTCCTCTTCTTAACGAGCAGGATATCTTTGAATTCTCTACAACCCTGTTAAACAAATTTGACAAGAGCAATCAAAATGGTCTTCATGGTGCTTTACTGGCTATTTTGAATATTGTTAATAAGGCTCAGGAGCGCCACACAGAGAAGAAAATTACTGGCCAAGTTAAGGACGAGGCTGCTATTCCCGTTGAATTTTTAAACTCACTGTTTTCAAAGTTTGATGATATCTTAGTCAAGAACAAATGTGCAGAGACTGCTAGGGCCTACTTCAGAATCTTGGTCACCATCTTTGAGTACAATCTGGAGGCGATCAAAGCCGGCCAGCTTGTGGATAAGTTCAAGACTGTGTTCATCCCTTACTGCTTTGCTGACAGGCCGAGAAATAGTGCTTCCCTGAACGCTGTTGAGCGCTTCCTGCAGAGCGAGCTTGCTCATGCTGCTCTCATTACTCTGTTCGACGCTGAGTTGTATGCTGATAGCGGAGTTCAGAGACTCGAGTTTGTTAATAGCCTGATTCTTCATGCGGACTACGAGGTCCAGCAGATGGTGATTGAGTTTTTGGATGCAAATTTGGCGAAGCTTTCTATTGAGGAGGCGAGTAGTATTTCGGCTGCCTGCTGGAAGTTGTTCACAATCGCCGACTGGGACCAAGTCAAGGGCCCTGCTGCGACCATTTTCAGTAAGATCCAAAATATTTCATCATCTGCTACTACCAGCGGTGCTGAAAACTACTGGGGCACGCTCTACTCGTCTATTTCTGAACAGGCCACTGAGGAGATTAACGAGTCATGTCTTGAAGCGTTGGGTAATTTTACCGGTCAGCTATACATCAAGGACAGCGCTGCCAGTAGTGAAAATACTGCTAAGTGGCTCAAGCTAGTCAAGGAGTTTAGCCACGAGAACCTCGCATTCCCCTCAAGACAAGCGGCGCTCAACTCTTTGCTCTCTTTTATTGACACAATCAAGTCGGTTGCGTCTACGACTGTGACAGAAACCTACCTGGATGCGCTACTCCAGCTGCATTTTTTCCTGTCAGACGATGACGAGGACATTAGAGAGACTGCCTCGGACTACACATCTGAGCTGCTTTCTCTGACTTTTAGTTCTACATCGGTTTACTGCGAGCGCCGCCTGTTGTCTCACATTGCCACGCTAGCTACCAGCACGGCTGGCCTTACTGGCTACTTTGCGGTGCAGGTATTTGAGCGATTTACCAACTACAGCACATCGTCGGTGCAGCTCAAGGCAGCGCTCACCGAGGATGACCTTCTTTTCTCGTTTGAAAAACAAAATCTCTACAGAGATGAGCTCAGAAACGCGCAACAATTTTTCGACGTCTTGAAGGGTCTGGATTTGAGTATGGAAATGTCGGAATACAAGAGCCGTTTGTCGGCATGGATTCTGGATGCCAAGTTAACTAAAGATCTGGCAAAAAAGTCGGGTGCTGACAAAGACGAGGTTTTGGGGTTGTTAAAGGACTCTGAGATCTATTTGGTGCTCTACAGAGTCAAGTTGGCTGAGCAACTGTAGTAGAGTAATTTTTGAATACAACATAAAACTAGTATTTCATAAGAATATAAACATAACACAAATCTAGAGATAAATAAAAAAATAATAAAAAAAAAGTGAACACTAGGCAAAAGCCAAAAATTTTAACGATGCAAAGCTTCAATGATTTTGACAGCTTTGCTTGCAATATTCTCTCCCTCGATCGCAATCATCGAGTTCTCAGCGTCATGCGGAAGACCCAACCATTCAGGCGGCTGTCTCTCTGGCAAGTCCTGAATCCATTCCTCAAAAGACTCCAAACCACTACCCTCAGGACCTAGTAAAGACATGTTTTGAACCAACGAGTAGTCCAGATTGTAGGCCTCTTGAACGAAAACCTTAGAGACGATACTTTGAATGATCTCCAAGTCCTCAGTCCGATCAATCTTACCACCATAAACTATATCAGTGAGAAGACGTTGGATAGCCTGCCAAGGAATGGCAAGAGGGGAAATATTACTGCGATTTTTAGAAATAGAATTGATCCAAGAATCAATCACAAACAAACCACTTTCAAAATCAGAGTCGTTGAAGTCATAGATCTTAGACCAGCCAATAGGCGTAAATCTCTCGCGCTCTTGGATAATAGCATGAAACCAAGAGAGCAAGAAGTAAAGTCTGCCTCTTTCAATTGGAAGTTTGGAAATTCTTTCAACACTAGTGGCCTTGAAACTAGACTGCATACTGGCCTTCATTCCCCATGGTGGTTCAAACATTATGATGCGGGAGACCCGCAGTAATGTGGTCGGAACCTTGGTATTAATTTGCATGGTCAAAAGAAGTCTAAAGTCAGGATGGTGTCTAGTGGACTTGAGATGCTTCTCGAGACTCTCAAGCCATTGAGGAGACAAGTGAACGTTCTGGATAAGAACCCAAGTACCGCGCTGAGAAGCTGTAACAATAGCAGTATCAGCATTGAGATTTCCTTCCTTCGAACCAAGTGCAACAATCTCGCACTTGATAGAGGAACGGTCCAAAATGACTTCGACCTTGGAGGTAGGATCACTTCCACGAGTAGCGCAAAGAGCAAGAGGAGTAAGACAGTCTACCTTATTCAAAATAAATGACTCCAAATTCAAAGCATCCGTCGCCAAATCTTGTTCAAACATCTTGTAGCAGAACTTCTGCACAGAGCTGATAAACCTATCTGGGCGGACTAGACGGATAAACAGCATGCTATAAAGTTCTTGCAATTCATCTAAAAAAAAAAAAAAAAGTGGTTAGTAAATTTAAGAGTGCGACAAAACATAAAGATTATCATACCTGAAATAGATTCATCCCAGAGTCTTGGAATAGACAGCTCAGGTGTCTCTTTTTGCATAAGAGTAGTCAAACTCTTTTCATTTGAGTCAACAGAGTTTAGGGATCCAAACTCGTCCAAAATGTTTTCTACCTTAGAAAACCAGCCAGTTTCATGATAGTCAACAGACTTAACAGAGTACTGTTTCAAGACCTTGTGAAGAGTCTCTGAGTCAATGTCGGGACTGAAAGCTTGAGCAAGCAGTAACAACAAAACAGGTTTATCCTTGTTTAGCAAAGACAGTGAAGTTCTGCGGTAAGTCTCTTGGTATAGCCGCTTGATTAAATCTTCAACTCTATTGCCAACATCCTCAGCGGGCTTCTTTTGTAAAACAGAAGAGAAAATAGTCAAGAAGTACTCAAGAGAGAACTGGTAGAAACTATTGATCAAAAAGAGCTTATCTAAAATAGCAAAGATCTTACCACAATGCTCGGCCAAAGGACGGTATTCCTGCATGACGCTCTCAATAGTGTCCATGACTGCATCAGTTTCTTTGACCTTGGTTGTCACTTCCACAGCCTCAACCTTGAGTTTTTCAAGAGTGTCAACGATACCATCATGATCTAAGATGTTTCCCTCTGACTCATTAAGAGCCTGCAGTAAATTGGTTTCAAGTTGACGTAAATGGACCTTGTATTCACCGTGAAGCTTAATAAGCGAGAGACGCTTTTCTTCCACTTCGGGACGCTCAGCTTGAAGCACCTGGTTCAAAGCCTGGCTGGCTAAACTGTTCTGAGTAATGGTGAAATTAACAACCGTAGTTCTGCTTGAAATATGGGGCGCAATAGTGACAGTTGGATCTCTGGTCAGCAGGTACAGCTGAAAGTCTTTTGAAAAATCAATGTCCTGGTTTCCCAGTTCAATAAGGGTTCTTCCACCAGTACGCTTGTATTCCTTGTTCAAGACTTGAGTCAAAACAGAGTCAAGATACTCTGCATCTTGAATAAGAATTGGATTACCAAAACGGATAGCACTCTCAAGATGCTTGATAAAGGCATCATCAAGAAAACTTGTGATAGTAAGTTTCTTTTTCTCATGTTGAGCAACCAAAAAGGGAATGACTCGAGCAGTAGGATCAATGATAAGCGGGTAGCGATGGTAGCGGGAAAGCATGATGGCGTTCTCAACGCACAAGTCATCGGGAGGAAGCGAGCTGTTATGCCACTTAAGTCTCTCTTCACCAGTAGCAAGGTAGTTGCTGACAGAATTGTGTTTCTGGTAAGAAATTCCAGATTGGCCCAAGTAGTTGGCCCAGATAGAAGACATCTGCTCACGGATCTGCTGGTCATAATAACCAGAGTAAGAAATGAAAGCAGCAGAAAGCAAAACATCACCAGGTAGAGCATCCTTGCGATGTTCAAACTCCTTAATATTGGCACTCCATCTGTTTCTCTCATCAGACAAACTATCAAGTAGGTTGACACTTCTGTTGACCTTATTCTCAACAATGACCATCTCACTCTTAATAGCTTGAGTGTCAGTGATAAGCTGAGCATAATCTTCCTTGTACTTTTCAATACTAGCCTCCAACTCCTCAATCATATCAATGATAGCCTGAGCTTGAGCCTTGGTATGAACAGCCTCATCTTGAAGAGCATTAACCTCCTCTCTTAGAGGGCCAACGCGCTCCAGGATTGAAGAGTAAGTGACTTGAGCCTCAACCCATTGAAGAAGAGGGCCACAGGCTTTACTGGCTCTGTTAACAGTCTCAAAGTTCAAGTTGGGCAAAGAAAGAAACTCGGTTTCCATCTTGTGTCTGAGTTGAGGGCTCATTTGACTGTTGCTATCAAAATTGACAATATTGGAAATAAAATCATCACGTCTGACGTAACCTTGGATCTCCTTCCAGGTACTAGCTCTGTAGCCGAGTAGAGTACAAACAGAGTCAAGAGCAAGTTTGACAGTCTCAGGAGGGTTAATCATAGATCTCAACTCAGTAAGATGCTGCTTTTTGATTTTGCTAACACTCTTTTGAGCTTCGATAACAGCAGGCTCAGCTTTATTCAAATCGTTCATGACAATCTCTTGTCTGCTTGCAATCTTTTCCTCCTGAATCATAAGAGCATTTTGAATCTCAATGGAGGCCTCGCGCTTACGCTCAGCCTCGCTCTGGTCAGAAATCATCTGACGCAACATCTCTTTGGCTTCTTGGCTCTTGTTCTCAAGCTGGCTCTTCTTTTCGGCAAGATTGGTCTTCAGATCTCTAACCTTTAAAACAGTATCCCTGAGCTTATCAAGACCAACATTAAAGTGACGCTGTTGATCTTCAAGTTCTTCACTTTTCTCATTAAAAATGTCGACAAAATGGCGCAAGTAATCAAGAAAGTCGCCAGGAGAAACAACGTTGCACTTCTCACCAGAAGAAAAACTGTTGCTTTTTTCAATGGCATACTTATGAATGTAAACCATTGCATTTACAAGTGAAGCGCGGTAGGAATCAACAGGGAAAGTAAAGCGCGAAACAGGTACAAGCTGCCTAGGAACTTCAAAGGATGAGCGGTCGATGTCCAAATTATCAGTAATTGAAGAAGCAACCTGAAGTAATGTGTGATCAGACCAGTCACCCATCCAGTTTAGAACACATCTATTAAACAAAGCAGGAGATGCAACTGAGTGAGAAGAGAGATCAGAGTCAGGCGGGTTCATAGTAAAAATGACATGCAAATTGCGAACAATCTCGCCAGTAAACCATTTGTAGAGTTCCTCCTGAGAGTCAAGGTTAAAGCCTTGTCTGAGAGCGCCCTCCTTACAGGCAGTCATAAGCGTGGTGTAGTCGTCGCCTTCAAACAGACCAGGAACTTCACCATTGGCAAGCAAAGTATTCATACGTTCTAAAAAGGCAGACTCAAGAATGTTGGACTCATCTAGGACAAAGCAAATCTTCTCGCCGTTTGTACCAGCACGCTTAAGAACATTTCGCAAATCAGCATCAAATTCTTCCTGTCCATACTTTCTGGTAGTCTTGAGCTGAACAACCTTAATACCGTTCATCCAGGCCACAAATCTAGATAGTGTTGCCTTACCACTGCCGCTGACACCAATCAAAATCAAATGACCTTGAGGTTGTCTCAAAACACGGTCAATACGCAAAACATGATCGAGCAAGTCGTCGTACAAGATAAGAGGCTTGTCTAAGTCTTCTTCACAGAAAGTTCTCATTCTTGCCTTGACGAATGCCTTAAGCTCATCTTTATTAACAGGAAGGTAGTCCTTTGTAAGCCAGTTAGAGTAAAGAATGGGCATCTTTAGTGCAGTATTTAGGTCAACATTGAGGAAATGTTTATAGGCCACATCTTGAAGAAGCTCGTGAGTCCAAGCACGTTCATCATCTTTAGCCAAACGATCATGGAAAAGTCTAAGGGCCTCGTGTGCCCAAATGCGTACCAATCCTTCAATGGGCAAAACATCAAGAAGGTGAATAGCCTCGTAGATACCACGAACCCATCTTGTAAGCTCTCTGGGACTGTAAACGTAGTGTGTCTGCTCTGAACTGAGAAATCGTTCTTGTGAACGAGTGTAGAACTCAATCATTGCGCTTGTCAAAGTGGAAGCGTAGCCTCGCAAAGTGGGAACGCTCTTGAGGACAGCTGAATTGAAACTTTCATAGATCTGATGAAGAGAAGCTTTGCCAGGATAATCGACAAGAATAACAGCAGAGTGGCGCAGGAAACGCTGGTTCAATGCATTTCTGCCAATATCAGTTGGAGGATTACAAGCGCCAACAAATTGGATGCGGGACAGAGTAACCCATTGTTGTTGGTTGGGGCTCCAAAATCCCTGCTGTTCAATCATCTGTCTCAACAATGAGATAGCAGTCTGAGTACCATACTTGTCAATTGCGGGAAGGTTGATTTCATCACAAAAGACTACCAACCATCTACCAATCTGAGAGGGCGATAAGATAGTACCCTTCATGGTCTTCTTGTACTCGCAGTGCTGCTCCAATGACTTGATAAGTAAGCTGGGAGTAGTGGCCTTTGAGAAATTGAGGCCAACAACATCGAGGTTGGGAAGCTTACGCAAAGCACCAAACAGAGTCATAGTTTTACCAGAGCCAGGAGGACCACAAAGAACAATAGGCTTGTGAGCGTTGAGCAAACCATAAATCAAGGACTCGTGTCTCATAGTGTCAATAGTAGGAATGACAACGTCAGTTTTGATGATGCTGTGAGTATCTAAACTGACATGAGGGACCTTGTCCTCCCACTTCTCCCACTTGGCATCAGGAAGCGACACATCGTAATCGACAAGAACCTGGTTACTGTCCTCAATATTAAGGATTGCAAAAACAGGGAGCAAGAGCATTTTTAGGCCATACTCTTCTCTGTCAGCCAAAGGACAGTCGCCAGCAAGTGCCCATACCAAAGCAAGCAGAACAGACTTGGTAATGAACTCTTGTTGTTGATCAAGCGTAGGACTGTAGTCCGCATTCTGGTTGAGGAATAACAACAGTTTCAAGCAAGAGGAGTTGATCAGCGCAAAAACTGTATTCAAGGCGCGGGTCTCAGTAAACTCCATAATGTGATTTAGCTCTTTAGAGAGACTAAGAATGTAGTCAAGATCAATGTGACTAAAAATACTAGTGATATGATCACAGATGGAGGTTTGAATCTCTTCAATCTCAAGACCAGTCAAGTCTTCTTCAATATCATCATATTGGTTCTTTTTGAGTTTGAACAAAAAGTGATCCAACTGCATTTGGGCAGTTACAACAGTAGGACCAAACCAGATCATACCACATCTACTGATAGTGGCAGGAGTGGCATACTTCAAGTTTTCGACTTCAAATGCAATGCGGACATTGTTGGGCAGAGCAATACGCTCGCCGTTAGGAAGAGTAAGAATCTTGTTGTCATCGAGCACACTATTTAAGTTTTCAGCCCATTCAGGATCGACATCACCATCAAATATAATCCAATGCTGTTTCTGGTCTTCACCACGGAGGTTATCGACAATGCGTCTCAAAGTAGCAGTAAAAAGACCATCAGTCCATTCTCGAGTAGTGGAATCGAGACTACCAAAAAGAGCTTCCTTGGACATTACCTTGGCATCAATTAGATGGAAGATGCACTCAACATTCTCAGCAGCTTGCATGGCAGAAAGAAGCGACTGATAGACTGTTGACTTACCAAAACCGGAAGAACCGACAAGCATTATACCATGATGGATCTTCTGAAACTGATATAGCTGAAAGACCTTGGTTAGCCACTCATCCGAAACAATGTAACCATTCTTTGAGGCATGAGCGCGAATAGAAGCCTCAAGCTCAGCAGACTGAAAAGGAAGGTACTCAACGCCGGGAAAAAGTTGCTCCTCAATACCGAGCATTAACTGAGCATCTTCAGCAATAAGTTTTGGTGCAACGGTCTCACGCAAGCACTGCAAAAGAATAGAAGTTTCCCACTGGTTGAGATCACCTTCTTCTTGAACACCAAGACGTGATCTTTTAAGGTTACCAGAGGTAGCCAAAACGTTCTTGAGCGCACGCAGACCAAAATCATAATGAACCTGATAGGACAGTTTATTCTGGAGCTCGGTGAAGAAAGGAACAACAATCTTAGAAAGTTTTTTAGCATGCACAAATCCTTGCGAGTTAAGAAGAACTTCGGCAATAATTTCTTTATCGGGTTTGGCCATAGAGAAACTGCGGAAAAGTTTCTTCAAGTTCTCAGGAAGTGTGTTTCTACCAGCATATTCAGGGTTCATGGTAATGAAGATACCAGTTTCATCGCTGAGAGCAACAGTGCGGTTGGCAAGTTCAATTTCTGACTTTGTATCAGACCCAACAGCAGCCTTGATACCAAGTTCTATAGCTTCAATCTGCATAGATACGGCTGAAAGAATTTGCTCGTTGAGACGATTGAACTCATCAAAACAACCCCAAGCACCAACTTGGCAAATACCAGCAAGAATTCTACCAATAGCCTGGAAATCAAAGGACTCATCACAGCAAAAAACAAGAACAAATTTACCAAGGTTTTGGCCCAGTGCTTTGACAGACTCTGTCTTACCAGTACCAGCAGGACCAAAAGGTGAACCACCAAGTCTCTGTTCCAAAGCCTGAGTCATTGCCAAAAAAAAGTTATCAACCAGTGGAGTAGACACAAGCCTGTCGGGCATTCCCAAGTACTCAAAGCCGTAAGTAAAGACAGTTTGAGCCTGCGTGATAATAAGCCGCTTGGTAGGGGAAGGCTCTGAAGCGTCAAAGTGGTAAGCAAGCTGGCTCTGCCAAGTGAAGTGAGATGCAGAGGTAACATCCTCAGAAATGAGTTGAGAGATGATATCACGCTGGTGGATGAGCTCAGTGATGAGGTTCTCACACTTCTTTCTATCAACTAGCGATAGCTCCTGAAGAACAAATTTAGCCATGTGCTGAAGAATATCGGTGTATGACTGATATAAGGTTTCAAGCGAAGCCTGATTATTCAAAGCTTCCTCTACTCTTCTGGTCCAAATGATCTGGGACGTCACAAGAGAAATTTGGGAAGGAACCGACTGAATCCACACCATGAGCTTTTTAGGAGATAGTTCATTTTCAGAAATAAGGCGAGTGAGTGTCTCAATGGAGTCAGATAGATTGTTAGAAAGAGTGACTTTGGTTTCTTCCTCAAGACGAATAAGCCACTCAACAACATTAGGGATTTTGACAAGATTAATCTTAGAAGTGAATAACACTTGCTCTCCTTCTTTGGATCTAATACCATCAATAGTTGAATTTTCCTGATCATGAATAAGACCTGCAATACCAGCAAACATTTTATTCAGGTGCTTTTCAACACGATGAATATCGTTGGAGTTGCCAATAATTTCGAGTAGGTCTTCGTCACCGATAAAATAAAATCGAGCAAATCTCTGGCGTTCTTGTTCGTAGTATTCACCAAGTGCCTTTTGTACCTTGCCAAGCAGATCAGCAAGACGTTCAATAGACTGCTGTACACCAGGAATGTTCAAAACATCAATGATGAGAGGGGACTTGTAAACTTTTCTAAGAATAACAAAAAACTCAGAGTTTATGCTTTGAAATCTGGAAGACTCCACTGGTAGAATGTGCTTAATCTCGGCATTGTTGTTGAACACGCCTTCAAGGTATACCCATTGGCGCTGAACATCAATCCAGACATCAAAAAGAACATGGATACGGTTCAGTTTCTCTTCCCAACCGCGAGCCTCTTCCTCAAACACTTTGAAGTAATGAGAATGATGCATAGCACTCAACGAGTTGAGGTGATCACCACAAGTCTGGAAGAGCTCGTCCCAGCCCTTAATAAGTCTACAAGTGTTCTTGTAGTTAGTGAGCTCCAGGCTGTAGGTAGTCCAAGTCTGTCTCACTTGGCGTAAGAAAATCTCAAGAGCAAGTTCACCTTGGGCCTCGGTGACGACATCCTTGATAAAAGCAGTGTTAGCAAGAAGTTCCATATCCCAGACGTCACCAAGAGTCATAGAGTTGAAGAAAAGACGCTTGTTTTTGGCAAGACTCTTATACAACTTTTGCCAGTGGCGCTCATGAATTGCTTCAGTCTTCAAATCAATGATAATAGTTTGAGACTTGATGAAATTTTTGAGCACGTTCTGAATATGCTCAAATGCAGCGTATTGGCGGATTCTAGTAGGCATGCCTTTAGTAACTTCAACAAGATCTTCCAAGCTCTTGCGGATTTTTCTGGGAACAACACTAGCCCAGGGTGACTCGCGCAAATCATTAAGAGAATTCCATATGCTTTCAAGAGCAGTCCACACAGAGTTAAAATCTCTTATCTCCTCAATGACAGACACAATGTTGGAGTTGACTTGGAAATCAAGCTCAAGAGCTCTTGCAGCCTTGGATAAAAGCTCAGAGGACTCCAGAAGTGATGTAGCTTCATTTTCAAACTTGGCTAAGCTCTTGAGAGCATCAGTAGGGCGCAATGAGCCAGCAATAGGTTTGTCTTCTTCCCATTGAGTTTCTAAGCTGATAATGCGCTCTGTCAGTCTCTTCATTTCAGCTTGCACACGAACGCGAACGCCATCAAGCTGAGACTCAATAATAGCAGATTTCTTTCCTAAGATCTCCTTGAGAGCATTCCATTCGCCATCAACTTGATCGATAAAAAGCCAAGTAGACGGGAATCGGAATCGGTACCGTGAAAGAGTAGTTTGACCGTTACGAAAAAGAGAAACTTGGCTTTCCCACTTAGCTAAAAAGTTTGTACCATGCTGAACCTTAGTGACAGTAGCAACAACTTGATCTGTAGAAAAGGAATCAAGAGTCTGATTCTCAAGATCACGTCTAAGCCTCTCAATCTCAGCACAGAGATCTTTCATCGCAGAGTTAAGACGCTGTGAAAACTTGAGAATAATCTCCTGTTGCCAGCCATCATACTTCGCGTTGATTCTGACCTGAACTGTCCTAAAGTCAACGCGCAAAAGACCAAAATTCTTATACACCTCGGTAGTATCAAAAGTAGATCGAGCCTTGCGGATCTCGGTCAAGATTTGAAGCCATTTAGCCATGTCTTCACCCAAGGTGTCAAAAACCTGAGAAGACTCAAGATCCCAAAGTGCTTGAAACTGATACCAATTGTCAAGATAAGCCTCAGCGTTGTTGATGTGGTAGTCAATTAAAAAGTAGACTTTACTGATATCATCACTGATAGCAAGAGGGATGTCACTGAATGTTTCTTGGTGAGTAAGACTACCTCCTTCGCTGTTGTTGATAGCAAGCTTGATATCAAATCTGTTGGGCTGGATCCGAGGAAGTTTGCATGCATTGTTGATATTTTCTTGGAAATTATAAAGCCAAGTGGATCGAGCTGTTTCAAGAGGCGGGTGAAGTGAGATAACACGGTTTTTTAGCGTTAGCTCATGGACGGTAACCTTGTTTGGAATAGCAATTTCTTGTGGAGCGTCGGGCTTGTCAAAAGTGGCAATCCAAGAGACAATAATATCGCGGCAGCGCTGAATCAGAATGTCCCTGATCTCGCTGTTCAGGTTATCGACAAAACTGTTTACATTCACGTAACCTTCAAGGTTGAGCTTATCGACTTCTTCTTGAATCGACTGGAGTAAAACACTAAAAAACTTGTAGTTGAAAGTACAAGTCTTCAACTGTGTTAGAGATGCTGAAATGGAATCGTAAATTGTAATGAGGTCTTGCATCTTGGACTCTAAAATCTTCACACGTTTTCCGAAATCATAGACAAACTTTACATGGCGATTTTCATTATCATGCTTGAGATCATATACGTGAATAAATGACTCCCAAGATAAAGAAAGACCCTTAGTAAGCAAGTCAAAAACGCTGTTCTCGTAACCATGAAGCAGAGCGTTAATTTTTCTGTGATCATAAATAATAGTAAGAGTGCTGTAAAGAGTTTTGAGGGTATCAATGAGACAAACTGCATATGGGTACACGCGTTTTGCATCCTTTCCGACACTGTTGATAGTGTGCGGCACTTGATAATTCAGCCAATTAAGATTCCTCACTTCCTTAAAGAGAGTAATAACCTGAGGATCAAAGTTGATGGACAAGTCATAAACAATCTCGTTAGTATTGTTTTTCCGTGTACGGTTGATTCTAAAAAGAAAACCAGAAATAGATAGGTTCCGTTTAGTAATACTGGAAAGCCAAGCTTCATAAATTGGTGAGGTATCCAGCTTTTGTCTAAACGCAACACTTTCACTATGAAGTTTTTGTCCTTCGGCATAGTATTGCCAGCCTTTACCAAGAACAGCTTCGACACGCTTCATATAGTTATCAAGTTGGCGTTCAATCTGTCTGATCCAAATAATTGTACCTGAGACAGGGGGAACGTCACGAAGCTTGGACATTTCGTAAGCCTCAGAATTGGAATATTGCTGCCTGAATCTATCATGCAACGCAGAAATATCAGCCTTGACGTTGTCAATAAGACGTGATTGGTACTCTTGAATGGCACCACGAATGGAAGCGCGAACAAAAAGTGCGTTGAACTTGGAGAAAACACGGAACATTTCGTTGGATGTTTTGGCAGTAGCCAGTCTATCTCTTAGCATGGCAATAATGGCATTTTCAACTCGGGTGGTTCTCTCGTTGTATTCCTTTTCCGCCTTGTTCCAGTTATAGACACCGTCTGAAAAAAAATTTGTTAGTTCAAAATATTAAATGAATGAAATTCATGTATAACATACCCTCGGAAATATCTAAAACGTTGACTTGCTTGAGAATATCGTATGCAGAAGAAATCTCTTCGAGAGGGTTAATTCCGTCAAATCCAACAGGTATTGATCCCTCGACTTGGTGTCCAGATCCTAGCACTTTTGCCAGAGTGTCGCTCAGTTCTTGATGACGGATTCTGAAAGAGGTAATGTAATCCAAACGCTCTTTGGTTTTGAGATGTCTGGCATTGATTCGAATCGGAATAAACTTTTCAGCTCTTTTACGCGTCATTTCTCTTGCAATGTTAGTGAATTCCTTCATTTGCTCATCCCAAGTATGAAAAATTTCGTGGACAAGCTGGACCGTTTGGTTAAAAGCAGTGTAATCGAGATGCACAAGTCGAAGCCCGCCAAGAATTGACTGAAGAGAATTATTGAGATCATCAGAAATGCCCTCGACCAGTGATAAAGCGCGTCGAACAGGATAAGGTGTAATGCGTAGTTTCTTGTTAATGTGGCCAAAAATTAGCAGCAGGGCTTTTTGAACACTATTGAGAGTGGTGGCAGAAATCAGATCATCAAGAGGGAAATCTCTCATGAGCTGGTTATACTTGGCAATTTTTTCCGAAGCCTCTTTAATGCCAGTGTCTGACAAAAATGAGACAGTTGCGTGAAATCGCTTTGCATTTCTGAGTACATTGAGTGTCAGGGTTACACCAGGACCCTGAAGTTGGTTCTCAATGTGCTTCAAGGCAGTTTCCATGGAAAGCCAAAAATTGATTTCCTGAGCTGCAGTGCCACTATCAGGATCACGGGACATGCGTGTGATCCCCTGGATAGACTTGATCCAACCGTTTACAATCGATTGTAGCGAGTTCAAGAAGTCAGTGTCAGAAAGGTATTCTGATGGGATTAGGTCGATAGAAGGTTCAGAGCTGAGATTTGATTCTAAAGCTTTATCGATGATTGGGTGGAGATTGAGAGTAAGCTCAGGGATTTCTATATTTTGCTGAAGATGGAGAAGCGACAACTCGAGTTCGGCAATTTTCCGCCTTGTTGTGGGGATAGCTCCCAGCGATTCCTTGTCCTGGTAACTTTTCGATGTCAGTGTGGCGTTGGCAGTTTCCTGGGCAGCAGCAGATAGTTGTGAAGAAGCTTCAAAGTATGGGCCCAGGGCAAAGTGAATCATAGAGTGAAGAGCTTCATACGGGCTTGTGTTTTGTGTGTTAGAGCTTATTGTTGGAAGAACTAATGTTTGCAGCTGTGAGTGAAGGGGTATATTGGCATTTAATGGAGATGGACCTTTGATTAGAGCTATTGAGCCGACTGTGGATTGTGTGAGCGACAACTTGGTGTCTAGTCGGTAAGTGTAGGCATTGTCGTCGCGATCAGACTCTGGATAGAGAATATTAGCATAATGTAGTCATTTTTATAATGCAAAAAAAAAGAAAAGAATTGTACATACCAAGATCATTAGAGTCTTCCTTATCGAATGAGGCGCATTCTTTTAGAACAAATAGTACCATTGGTGTGTGATCAATGGCAAAGTTGGAGCAGATTTTAAAGGCAGACGGTGTAAGCGAGTCCGAAGCCGAGGCTGGCTCAGTAGGGTCGAAAATGTTGCCGGTCGGGTCTTCTAGAAGAGTTTGCAAAACATCGTTAATAAACCCTATAAGTTTAAGGGGTCCCACAGGCTCAATTGAGGTATCATGTTCGTAGGAGTCGACGTCGATCTCAGATGTTTGAGAAGTCATGTTCTGTAAGAAAGGGGGAGTTAGATCAAAGCTGTGTGAGACAAGGTTAAGAAAAATACATACAAGCTAGACCACAAAAGGTTCTGGTGAAAAACAAGGCAAAATAAATTGACGTATTTCTATCAAGAGAAGCCCTGGAAATCACTGGAATTGACAGTTCTAAAAAATAAAAAAGTGGATAGGCGTAGATGTGATTTTCTTTTGGGTAATGTGAGAACCTGAGAAGGTTTTTTTTTTGTTGTTTACTTTTTCTGTGTGAGAGTTTAAAAGTGAGCGTGTTAGAGAAAACGAATCCATACAGGGTTTGGGTTTGTTTAGGAATGTGTTAATCTTTGTTGACGGTTGAATTTTTGACCTGATACAAAAACGCAGAGAGACGATGATGAGAAGCAGAAGCGAGAATGATTGGCGTAGAAAAACATGGAAATGTATCGTCAAAATTTAAGGTTTTCATATAATCATATTTAGCTTATGGTGAGCCTTCAGTTAAAAATAAAACAGTCTATAAAACGGATAGGTTCTGTTGGCCTTTAGTGGATGGCTTTGTTGGTGATCACATCAATTTTGGTGAATCTGCGCAAAATTGCCTGCCTAGTCTTCACCAAATTGGAATTGACTGAATAAAAATTTTGTTGGCTGTTTTACTCTTATTACATCTTGAGGTTTTGGCTTTTCAAACTAATCTCGACTGCTCAAGGTGGTAGAAATCGTTCCAGATGGTGCGCAACTTAATGAGACATATATAATAACTTTTGTATTTTAATTCAAAGTCTTATGTCTTATAGTTTAACTGAAAAGTTGCACCTTGTCTCCTGTAATCTTAAGCTTAGTTATCCCGTGACAAGTACTATCATGTAATACATCTTCAAGTTCGTTCTTACTCAAAGCTTTCCGAAAGCAAAAGCTCTAAGCAAAAAAAAAAAAAAAAAACATTTTTCAGGCTAAATGATACTATTTAATGTTTTATGTCGGTCATTTCATATCTTTAGTCTTATTTCTGATGTGTTTTTTCTTCTTTATGGCTGCTCTTTGTTCGTTGTTTTCGCTTCTACGATGCTGTACTTACCCTGACTTGTAGATTCAATACTGACTAATCTTTTAGTTAATCAAAGTTAACCCCAACCCATAAACTTTTACTATCATTGTCAATTTTTGCCCTTTGCCTGCGCGTTTGGTCCCAAGTGTGTTTTTTGTTTTTGTTCTTTTGGGTTTTTGAAAAAAAAAAAAAAAACTGAAATTTTTCTTTGGGAATAAAAAAAAAAAAATTTTCTACCCTTTTAACCTCTCCCACTCCCGCAGCATCAGGAAGGAAAATTTTCAGTCCCAGAAGGAACGGAACAAACAACAATTTATCATCGACTCTGTTTAGCTACTCCCATCCGCAATAACAGCTTCGCCTTCGACATTGTCTTGTTCTTTTTTACACTATAGTCCCTTTTCTGATCTCATTTAAATAATACTCGAAACATATCATCATCATGACTTTGGTTCTGGCAGAAACGTCCGCGGGTTACGCCCTGCTGAAAGCTAAGGATAAGAAGATCTACAAGTCTTCCAGCTTAATAGAGGATCTTTCTACTCCCGAGCAGGTTGCTGAGCAGTTTAAGGTCAAACTTTTTTCCAAGTTCGATTCTGCTGCCTCTGCGCTCGAGGAGGTCAACTCCGTCATTGAGGGTAAGGTCTCTGACAAGCTCGCCAACCTGTTGAAGGACATCAAGGAGGACAAGAAGACCACCCTCGTTGTTGCCGACGCCAAGCTTGGTAACGCCATCAACAAGCTGCCGGAGCTCTCACTTTCCGTTGTCTCCGACTCCGCTTCCCTGGATCTCTTCCGTGCCATCAGAGAACACCTCCCCGCTTTATTACCTGGTCTTACCGACAAGGACCTTTCTACCATGTCTCTTGGTCTGGCTCACTCCCTTGGCCGTCATAAGCTTAAGTTTTCTGCCGATAAGGTCGACACTATGATTATTCAGGCCATCGCTTTGTTGGACGACCTTGACAAGGAGCTCAACACCTACGCCATGAGAATCAAGGAGTGGTATGGATGGCACTTCCCTGAGATGGGCAAGATTGTCCAGGACAACGCCGCATACGCCCGTGTCATTAAGGTCATGGGTTACCGTTCTAACGCTGCCAACACTGATCTCTCTGAGGTTCTCCCCGAAGAGATTGAGACCCAGCTTAAGGAGGCCGCTGAGATTTCCATGGGTACTGAAATCACCGACTTTGACCTCGACAACATTAAGTCGCTTGCCGACCAGGTCATTGACTTTGCTGACTACCGTGAGCAGCTCTCCAACTACCTTAACGCCCGTATGGCTGCCATTGCCCCCAACTTGACTGCTCTTGTTGGTGAGCTTGTTGGTGCTAGACTGATTGCCCACGCCGGTAGCTTGATCTCTCTTGCCAAGGCCCCTGCTTCCACTGTCCAGATTCTCGGTGCTGAGAAGGCTCTTTTCCGTGCTTTGAAGACTAAGCATGACACCCCCAAGTACGGTATTATCTACCACGCCTCTCTCGTTGGTCAGGCCTCTGGTAAGAACAAGGGTAAGATTGCCCGTATGCTTGCTGCCAAGACCTCTCTCAGTCTGAGATTTGATGCTCTGGCTGAGGACCGTGAGGATGTTGCCTCCGTTGGTATTGATGACAGAATCAAGATTGAGAAGAGACTGAGTGCGTTAGAGGGCCGTGAAATTAACACCACTGCTGCTCGCGTGGCTATCAACGACAAGAAGGATGCCAAGGTTGAGTTCAAGGACAACAAGAGCTACAACGCCGATGCCGATACTGCTTCTACTGCTGCTCCTGAAAACGACTCTGATGACGAGGACTCCGATGACGAGGTTGTTATCAAGAAGGAGAAGAAGGAAAAGAAGGAAAAGAAGGAAAAGAAGGAGAAGAAGGAGAAGAAGGAAAAGAAGGAAAAGAAGGACAAGAAGGAAAAGAAGGACAAGAAGAGAAAGAGAGATGAGGATGACGAGGAGGAGGTCAAGGTGAAGAAGGAGAAGAAGGATAAGAAGAAGAAGAGCAAGGACTAAGCGGGAAGTCTTTAATTTATTGTTCTTTTGAGAGCCTTTTGCTAGTGTTTTTTATTGGTTTTTTCTTTTTTTTGTTTATATTTTATATTATACATAACTAGTCAATATTGTTGTTAGAAACAGTGAGCTCTAAAAAAAAATTGCTGGACCGGGTTCGGGTGCTGGGCATGACGGTGGGGCGTACAATTTCGGAACATGGTGCGCATATGGGACTCAGCAAAGGCGCATTATCAAGTTTGTTATTTCCGACACCTCCCACCAAACCAAGGGTAATTGATTTAAACACATCGCCTACAATCAATACACTCAAACACACATACCACTGCACCATGATAAACGACGGCGCAGTATACACAGATGAATCCGGCAACGTGCCCGAGCTGAGCACTCTGCTGCATTTTGTCGAGGACCTAACCACGCGTCTCAACAAAAACCGTGGGAACCTCGACGACATTAGCACTCTGGCCAAAAAGGTTATTGGCACCCAAGTCTCTAGCATCCAGCAGCTGGAAACGGCACTCCGGAAACACGCCAGGGATGATCAGTCTAAAGAGCTGCCCGAAGATTACGAGGATGACGAGGTGCTTGAGCTCGAGCGACACGAGTTTGAGGAAAATAAGGATCACGGCGATGAGGGACGGCGGCGCCCGCGGCGCCCGCGCGGAGGACGCGGAGAAAGTCTCTCGGCCCTGCCTTCTCGCCAAGCGCGCGAGATTGAACGGCACCGGAAACAGACAGCGCTGGTCACGGCACCCGCAGCAGCCGCCCCAGATATTCTTGAAGAAGAGAATGGCAGGCAAACACCATTGCAACCGCCAGTACCGCAGCAGCTATCTCAGGAACCACAACAAGAGCAGCAACATAATCCAGCGGCTGTGCGACACGCACAGGTTGCTCAAGAGAATCTTGATCTCAAGATTGAATTGCAACGACACCATGCCGTCGAGCGCAAGCTCACCGACTTGCTTACCCAGTTCCAGTACAAAACGGGCGAGGTCCGCGACATTAGCAAAAAATATATCCACGACTACAAGGTTGCTTCGCGCAAACTAGTGCACTCTTACGAGGCCCAGCTGGACCTTGAGTACCGCAACCAGAACCATCTAAAGCGCACGCATACGCAGTACCGGCGCCGGCTCGAGGAGCTTAAAACCACGATGGAGAATGCTGACTCATTTATTGCCAGCGATGTCCAGCAGAAATTTGATGTTGCTGATTCTGGGCAGAACCCTTTTGTTAGTTATAAGGTGGGGTCATCGTCTGCACCAGGGACAGCGGTGCCACCTATGTAATGTCATGTAACGAAAAATCAATCCATTGTTTAAACTATGCTACGAGATTATTTGGTCCCTCGGATTAAACACTGTACCCAAACACGTCGGGTCGTCGCTGACTCCACAAGGGCATGTTTTCTCTCACTATAAGAAAAAATGATGTTTGTTAGCAAGGTCAAAAAAAAAAATATCACAGGTGTGCGCAAGCTTTTTTTTTCTTTTTTTTTTTGTTCATACCTTTCTTCAGCGCGGCCAAATCAATGTCGGCCGTGATGATACGCGGCTCCGTATCGATATCCGGGGCCTGGGCCAATACGGTGCCCCAGGGGTCGACGATGATCGAGTGCCCGTAGGACTGACGCTTGCCCGTGGGCGGGTCGTGTACGCCCGTGAGTGCCGCCATAATTACATAGCACTGTGTGTCAATGGCGCGAGCGCGCGCCAACACTTCCCAGTGTGCCGCGCCCGTCTTGACCGTGAAAGCGGACGGGAAAAGCAGCACCTCGGCGCCAAGCGACCGCTGACGCAGCGCCAGCTCGGGGAACCGGATGTCGTAGCAGATCCCCGAGCCAATCTTACCAATAGGCGAATCAAACGGCGCCAGCACCTCTTTGCCGGGCTCAACGCTATTGGACTCCTTGAGAATGGGCCCATTGCTAATGTCCACATCAAATAGGTGGATTTTTTGGTAGCGGTGGAGCAATTTGCCATTGGGGTCAAACCAAAGTAGGGTATTTTTCAAGCGCTTTTTTCCGCCATCGGCACTGCATGAGTCACTGGGCTCGTGCACTCCAATGGATACGTGCGGGCGCACGGCGCCGGCGGGCAACTCGCGCAGCGCGGCGCGCACGCCGTCCTGGATCGCCGCCGAGGTCTCAACGGGCTGCGCCAGCGCCACGCTCTGCTCAGCGGTGCTGGCAATGTAGTCCGATGCCTCGGGGAGAAATAGCACCCGCGCTCCTGCGGCCGATGCCTGTTGCACAAGCTGCTTGATAATGGCCGCGTTGGCGGCGACTGACGATGTCGCACAAAACTGGCCGACTGCTGCTAAAACCATTGTTAAGAAAAAAAAGAAAAAAAGAGCTAGGGTACCTTTAGTCGGGGTCTTTGTAATGAGAAAGAAAAAAAAAAAAAATTAGCTGTTTGGCTGCTGTGAGATCAGGAGCAGTAAAAATTCGTGGAATGTTGGAGATATGAACGAGGCCAGTAACAGTATGTATCATTTTGATATCGGATATTTCAACGATGACGCCAATTGCTCTGTTGATTAAAACCATACGCTTTAGTACTTGCGCCTTATTAAAAGAATAGTTTATTTTTCATGTTTTAAAATTTATTTACTTAAGGTTTTTCTGTATTGCTACCAAATCCCAGGTCACATGGCGTTTGCTTCCAGCTTTGAAACCTCTTAGAATGAGATTATTTGGCTTCATTTTGTTTAATTTTATCTTTACTTTTTTCAAGCCCACAGAAGCAAAGCATGTGTATGCAGTATCAATATTATCAAAACCACGAATGTTAACTGATGCAGTGAGGTTCGTAGCGCATTCACGGGGCTGTGAAGTATCTTTATGAAAGAAATCACCAGCTCTAGATTGAATGCTACTGTTGCTGCTGCCATTTTGAAGCAATTGCATTTGAGCACGGTGCGATGGAGGAAGAAGTCAACGACGTCATTAAAAATAATTACCAGAATAATTGCAATGCCCAAAGCTATGAGAGTGAAGTTGTAAGTATACATGGTATTCAGCAGACAAAAATGATGAATGAAGCAATAAAAACTCAGCTGCCCGTTCTTTTTCAATCTTCTCTAGGTTTTTTTTTT
>JAJMRT010000363.1:0-24021 GCA_030558065.1 Geotrichum phurueaensis | reverse complement strand
ATAATAATAATAATAATAATAATAATAATAATAATAATAATAATAATAATAATAATAATAATAATAATAATAATAATAATAATAATAATAATAATAATAATAATAATAATAATAATAATAATAATAATAATAATAATAATAATAATAATAATAATAATAATAATAATAATAATGATGATAGTAATAATAATAATAATAAAAATAACAATAATAAAAAAAACAACCCCCAACAAGACCCATGCCTTGATTTAGATCAGTAAGCATCTACCTTCTCCTCCTTTACAAGCCTCGCCTTTTTAGCAGGAGGACCCACATCCGCAAAAGGATCTTCGACATCTAATAGATCAGTAGAAGTATTCATCAAAAACTCGTCGACATCAAAGTTGGCATCCGTTGAGGGACTTCCAAAGTTCACATTGTTATCAACATGTGCCTTATAGGGCGTCAGCTTCTGAATACGCTCTTGAATTCTTTGCAGAGAATCGCCTTGAGTACTAATATTCTGAATGATACTATCTAAATCCTTTGTACTACCCGAGAGATGCTGCGCAGTGTTGTTGTCGCTAGCTAAATCCTGATGAACAGTAAACAGTGCATCAGATACCAGAGGAGCAATAGCAGGCACATCATCGTTAGCATTCATAATGTTGTCAAGATTATCAGGCAGATTGAGACCTGACAGTGATGGCGAATTCAATAGCGGAAAGTCGATAGTTTGATGATGAGTTAGCGCTGACGAGGTTACCTTTTGTAACGATGCCGGCGATGCAGTGGTGTTAGTGTATTTGGTATCGGTGCTGGCAGTGATGTTACTGGGATTGCGGGATTGAGGGTCATTCGAGGTAAGAGAAGGATTGGGTGAGGTGTAAATGTTGGGTTCAGAGTTGCTGGAAATAAGAGGATCGTACTTCGGGGTTCGCGATACAGAAGGCTTCCGACCAGTCTTAGAGCTGGTCACCATCTGATTTAACTTGATGTCTTCAGGTGAATCGACACTAAACGACCCTGGTGAATTATCGTTGCTTTGAGGAGTTTCGATGTCGCTAATATGCGAGATCCCCTTAATCTGGTCATCTGTACTGACTGTCGATATCCTACTCGATTTCGAAGGAGTTCTGAAGGAGTCTGTAGAATTAGAGTTGTTTGTCATAAGTTCTTCAATCGCAGAGAGAGGCATGGTAGACGGTGAAAACGGCGTAATCTCTGAAATTTGACCATTATTGAGCTCGCTCAGGTTTAGATTAGGCAGCAGCAACCGTTGATGCTTTTGGCCAGGTGTTGCAGCGTCGCTCACAAATTTGCTCTGGTTGTAAAAAGTCGCTAAAAAGCGCATAATTCGTTCAAAAGTCTCAGCATGCTTCTTGTGTCGCTCTCTGGACTCATAACATTCCCTCCATAACATTTGATTATCACTTCTGATTCGGTTGAGGTCTGAAGCAATCTCCATTTGGCTGGTTTTGATCACATCGAGTTCATCTAATATCCGGCCAACGTCGCCTTCATCCTCATCGTCACTGCCCTTTGAGCTTTTGTTTCGGACAATATTGTCTAAAAGATCTTCCTTTCCTCTGATAAAATAAGGGGATTTGAATTGGCGAATTTCGTCTCCAGACTGCATTGCACCAGACGTGATATCCTGAACTTTATGCCAGCCATACATGTTGAGTTGCCTCACGAACGAGGAGTAGTTGCTGTGCTTAAAATACTTTGGCAAAACAACCTTCTCAAAGTTTTCCTTGCTCAGCACCTTGAAGCTTTCTCCATCTGGGGTCCACTGAATGTAAGGCTCATTCTGAGGGTCGTTTACCATAGTCCAAAGCTTTAGGATGAACGCAGGACGTTTGCTGGGGCCTGAGCTAGCATTCCGCTTGTGTTTGCCGTTAGTGATCCTCTTGACGTTAGTTCGTTTCGAAATATTGTTGGTGATTTGAGAAGACATGATCAGCTTTTTCGAGAGCGCTGTAGAGCTTAGAGACGGGAGCGGGCTTTGGCGAGAAGTGCTTGGCCAATTGGCAAAAGATTTCTCGTTTAAATTTAAATCAGAAGGCGAGGGCACGTCGATGTTTTGTCCAAAAAGCATGAGTTGATAAAAGTAGAAACCTTTTATTTATTAAAATGGAAGAAGAAATAATGTAGCTGAAGTAAAAATTGAGGATTTCCTTGCTATTACCGCAATTGTCGAAATAGAAAGCTTGTGATTTTGAGGGACTTGTAGTGGTGAGTTTGCCTATATCTATTTGATCGGTGGTGAACAGATCAAAGTAGAGGGCCGGTTTCTACAGTCAAAAATAAGAAAATGTAAAAAAGAAAAGAAAAAAAAAGACAAAGGGAGAGAGAGAAAAATTCAGACCTCGAGAGCGTAAAAGGGTAGTTTGCTGTTGTTGCGTTCAGACTTTACCCTTGGTAATTTGAATTCTCTGTAAATTCTGCGATGGATGGAAGACCTGTATGTAGACCAGCAGTTTGCTTGTTTGGTTGGGAGGTTTCAATTTTTTTAGGAATTTTTTTTTTCCCTGAAAAGGATTGTGATGTTAGGGTTTTTGTTTTGCCCTCTATCGAGCACACGGCCGTTTACAAGATAAGTGCAGTTAAAACCTACAGAGAAAATACATAAAAAATGTAGCACTTAGCGGCGGAAAGATCGCGCCGGTTCGTGCAGGGTCAACCCCTCATTTTGGTTTTTTGTGGTCAGAGAAAGGTGTAGGCCAGATGTTGCCCTATGGGGCCAGAGCGGCTTAGGGTGGTTCACGTCGAAGGTGAGGCCGAAGCCGCAGTTACGCATCAGCTTTTTGAATGCATTCAGCAAAAAGTCAAAACTAATTAGTAATAGATATGAGTAACTTATTAATCATGATATTATAAATTTAGGGCTCAAGCCCTAAAATTAATATAATCAAAATTTGGGATGTGACTGCATTAGTTTCCTAAAGCAGAAACACAAAAGTTTTTGTTTCCCAGGCCATCTGAAAAAAAATGATGATAGGATTTTTTTTGGGATTTTTTCCTCCCTCTCTTTTCTTACGAAATTGTACGCAAATCTAACAGCCTACGATACATATACATCATATCAGCAATGGCCGCTACTACCGTCCCCTCCAAGACCGACGTCTTCCCCCCCGAGTCCTTGTTGAAGAAGACCAAGGACCAGCAGACTCAGGCTGCTAAGGCTGCCGAGACCAAGGCTGCCAACAAGAAGGTACGTTTACAACAAAGTGCGATCGACTTCAACTTCAAATATGGGATGTCAATGTTTAGGACTCATGGGCATGCGTTTCTGAGTTAGACATCATGTTTTTCTTAATATCTTGAGGTGTTATGTTTTTTTTTTTTTTGGAACATTGTAACTAACATTCTATTTCACAGGCCAACCAGGAGAAGAGAAAGGTTCTCTTCGAGAAGACCGCTGCCTACGAGAAGGAGTACTACGAGGCTGAGCGTGAGGTCATTGAGAAGAAGCGTGCTGCCAAGGCCGACGGTTCTCTCTACGTTGCCCCTGAGCCCAAGCTTGTCTTTGTTGTCCGTATTAAGGGTATCAACAAGATTGCCCCCAAGCCCAGAAAGGCTCTCCAGCTTCTCAGACTTCTGCAGATCAACAACGGTGTTTTCCTCAGAGTCACCAAGGCCACCAAGGAGCTTCTCAGACTTGTTGAGCCCTACGTTGCCTACGGTTACCCCAACCACGCCACTGTCCGCAAGCTTCTTTACAAGCGCGGTTACGGTAAGATCAACAAGCAGCGTGTTGCCCTTACTGACAACAAGCTCATTGAGGCTTCCCTTGGTCAGTACGGTATTGTCTCCATGGAGGACCTCCTCCACGAGATCCTCACCGTTGGTCCTAACTTCAAGCAGGCCAACAACTTCCTCTGGCCCTTCAAGCTCTCCAACCCTAACGGTGGCTGGGGTGTCCGCAGAAAGTTCAAGCACTTCATTGAGGGTGGTTCTATCGGTGACCGTGAGGAGAACATTAACCAGTTGGTTGATGCCATGAACTAAGTATTTTGACTAGTAGTCTGTAGATCAAAAATATTTAATGCTGATAATCTTTTTGTAAAAAATTTCAAACATGTGTTTTATTAAAATTTCTACAACGTTTGCTTTACAAATGATTTTCACGTGACACTAAAAATGTTTAGAGCTACCCTTGTTAGTGTATATATGATTTTGTATCATTGATGATTTGTATATATATATCTTTCAATTGGATCTGCGAGATCCATGAAAAGAAAAAAGGTTGTGGAAATAGAGATCAACTCTATGCAAAACCAAAATAATTAAAAAAATAACATATATAAAAAAGATTACTTCTACAAAAATAGCTTTCTATACTCTAGAAGGTTGAGGCAACACCCAATCAGTTTAGTACGGCTTGAACCGCTTCTTCTCCTTCAGCTCCTTGATTTTATCCTGATCCTCTCTAAACCGCTTCAACAGGGAGTTCATCTCCTGTTTTTTCTGCTCTCTAATCTGGAACCGGTAGAAATCCTTCTTTTCTTTAGATTTCTTTTTCTTGCCGCCAGTTGAAGGGTCGTTCTGAATAGCCTCATCCTCGGTCATTTTTGGTGCTGTGCGGATGTCAGCAGCGGACTTACGGGTGCTGCTTACAACAAGGGTGAAACCATCTTCATCAACTTGTTCCGCCAGAGATCGCACGTTTTGGAGCTCGCGGGCTTCAGCCTTGGCAAAGTTAAGCATGTATAGGTCGACCATACGCTGGAGTTGGTCATGAGACGGGTATTTCTTGAGAGTTTTAGCAGTATAACGATCGATTCCGCGTATACTATCGGAGCTGGTGGTATTATTATTGCTGCTGCTGACGTTCCAAAAGATGCGATCTTTCAGTTTATATAAGTTTCTGGATTTCGCGACAAAACGGTTCGTCGCGGATTTGTCCACAAGGATAATCTTGCCGGCGTTAGGGATGTTGGCGTCTTTGACAAAGTCTTCTACAAGCACATCAGCAACAGCGCTGCAAAATTTCTTGATATTTTCAAATGAAGTGAGGATGGGCAGATTGGCGGCAAAGACAGTTCTATCGCCCTCATCATTCTCGTCGTCGTCGGTGGGCGCGGCGGTCCGCTTAGTCTGATGCTTCTTGAGATAAAGTGTGTGGTAAACAGGGGAGGGATCTTTGTTATCCTGTGCACTAAGAATCACAGGCACAACAATGAAACCGTTGATCTGGTCGGGAAAGTCGGGTGGGCTCATGCTAGAGGTCTATAATGAATAATCAGTAGTGATTTTGGATGGAGGGAATAATGCTAATGTCAGTTTGGCGAGGAAAGTTTGTAAAAATTTTAGGGCAGAGAGAAAAAAAAAAATTCTTTACCCTGCTGAGACGTTGGGACAAATCCTGACTGTCACCTATATATATTGGGGTTTTCGAGCCAGACTCACAGACATATTGTGTTGCCAAGAGTACAAGAGATTATCATGAATAATGTTGAATAAATATAAAGCTTAGCTAGAAAGTATCTTTAATATTGATATGAATGATAATATTTAGTAACAAAAATTTGTATCACTTTTTAAACACAGATTCAAACACAGCCTCTAGCGAGCTGAACTCAAATAAACCATTAGACACAAACTCGTTTTCCGCACCATCGATGTCACAAAAACCCTCGTAGAAATATCCAACCAGGCCAGCACAAAAGTCAGCCATAGATATGACTCCATTTTTTAAAACCTTTCTTGCCGGGTCTGCGACAACAGCCATTGGTTGCTGGACTGAACCCAACTCAATCCCGGTCACCTTATGATATGTCTCCGCCAGGATTCGGGGCGACACCTGCGCCGTGTTTATTTTAATGAGCTCGGGAACAGTTGCGGGGTCCTTAATTGAAATTGCGGCAACAGACTTGCCAATATCAACCATAGAGGTAGTTGAAATTTTGACGTCATAGTTGTCGCCGTAGTATGTGAGCTTACCAGTCTCGGGGCTGTTTATGCCGCCAAACGCCGGGTTGCCAACGAGAAACTCAGTAAAGGGACCCGTTGCAAAAACAATGGGTTTGAGGCCAAGAGTCTTAATATGCTCCAGGACAAGAGTCTTTTCTGCAAAGAGTGCATTGTAGTCGCCCGACTGATCATTAATAGCTCCAAACTCAGAGGGAATATAAAGCTTAACTGAACCCGCCGCAGAAGCAGCGTTGGCAAGTAGAAAGTGATCAACGGGATCAGGTTGACCAAGGCCATATCCGACCAAATTTATCACAACATCAGCTCCACGGAAAACAGCAGTGACACTCTCAAGAGAGTGGAGGTCAGCATTATGGAACTCAAAATTTGAGGCGCTAATCTCAGGGAAAGTTGCTTTGATCTTGTCCGGGCTGCGTGAAATAATTCGAACGGGGAGATTGATCTTCGAGACAAAAGGCTCAGACAAGAGGCTTTGAAGAACATGGGGGCCCAAGGTGCCGTTGATACCGACGATGACTATAGTCGGCTTGTAAAAAGACATTTGAAAGAAAGCTATCTGTCAGTCTAACTTATGAAACCCTAAAAAGAGTAAAGGAATTGAATCAAGCAAGTTGTAATAAAAAAAAATCTACAACCACATGGCAACTTAAGGCCAAAAAAATAAAAAAATAGTGTTTGGTAGTAATATTTCAAAAGTTTCCAACCTCATTTTTTTTATCATTGACATCATCCGTTTACCATTAGCAATTCCTGGGCCTATTTATTTTCATGTATATATTTTTTTTCAATGCATCGGCGCATTGGACATGCTGATTTTTGGGGACCGGAATAATTTTGTCAGAAAGAAAAAAAAACATTTCTAGTAAAAACAAAAAATCTACGATAATATTAATTAAATAAAAAATGTCAAAATATATGAACATGCATTTCCTCTAGCACATCAAAAAGCTCATAGTGTTAGAGGCCTTTCTGTATCCATTGGGGTCCGCACTGGGGCTGAAGTCATAAGCAAAGTCAATGTCCAGGTCTCTGTTGTTCTTCTCGTTAGGCTTGCAGGATATCCTGCCGGTAATGACCTCGTCACGGTTAACCTCCAAAGCATCCTTCAAGTAAAACACAGTCTGCTTCCAGTGAGTGTACTTGGCATGAGGGCCGGTAGAAAATCTAATGGGGATGTCGCACTTGGCAAACTCAATGTCAAACCAAACAATGAAAGCGTGGACCTGATCGTCTCTGATACCCTTGATGCTGAATTCGCTCTTGAAAGCAAGGTCCTCGACCGTAACAGTGTACAAATCTAGGTCACAGATCTTGTACGAGCTAGTGGCGATGCTTCTCATCTCGACAACGTCAACCAAGGGCTCAGACATGACAACCTCCTGGAATGGGCTGTAGTCAAATCCATAAACATCTCTCCAGAAGCCAACCTTCTCCTCCTTGTATTCGCCATCCTCAATGCCGGCAATGTGAATGGTAGCCTTATCAGGCATAATAAGACCACCCTCGACGAGGTATTTGTCTCTGGCGTACAAGACGGTATCCAGCATGGATTCGTACAACAAAAAGTAACCCATCCATTCAGAAATGATAATGTCAACCTTAGGGAAGGGAAGCTCAATCTCCTCCATCTTACCCTGAATCAGAGTAATCTTGTCAGAGAATCCATTCAAATCAACAATCTTTCTAGCCATGTTGATGATGTTAGACATGTCAACACCAATAACATGCTTAGCACCAGATCTGGCAGCAAACATGGACAAAATACCAGTACCACATCCAACATCAAGAACAACCTTATCCTTGAAAAGATGAGCATTCTGGTAGATAGCCGAGCGGTATGCTAAAGTTCTGGTTTGATCCTTAAGCATCTCCTCGTGAATGCCAAAGTGATCGTAAGAGGAGAAGTAGCGTTGTTCAGTGTAGTTAAGCTCTTCGCCATTGGCGTTAGTCTTGGAAGCGTTTGTCGATGCCATTGTGATATATGGTATGTATAAATAAATAAAAATCTATAAACAAGAGTGTTGAAAGATTAAAAATAAATAGGAAGAGAGAGAAGGAAATGCCATGAAGATTTTTTTTGTTTTTTAACTGTTTTTTTTTTTGGGTTTCGAAATTTTTCTTTCCTCCCAACGGCTTCACAGAGGGAAAAAATACATAGATATTAAACTATAAGACATAGAAAATATGAAGCAAGCAAAAAATTAAACTTGGTCATTTTTATCGGTTACATAATAATTATTCTGTCTTGTGACTTTTGTCGTTTTTTTTTATTATTATTATTATTACTATTTTTTTTTATTTTAAATTTTTTTTTATATATATGTTTCCCTTTTTTATTGGAAATTTTTTCCCATATTTAAGTCAACGTCTTCGGGCTTGCTTTCGTTTCATTCCATCTTTCTCTACCAACATTCTCGCGCCTTGGTTTTTTGGGATAATTAGTTGCCAGCTCTTATACCCTTTTCCCCAGACCTACTCCTCTCAATTCTGTTTCTCACACTCATGAACACTTGTAAACATGCCTCCCACTACTAAGCAAGCCGGTTTGGCTACTATTAACGGCTCTTTCCACCCCTACGACCAATCAAAACACAGCCAGGTACGTCCGGAGCCAAGCTGTTCTCCTATCCTTCTATTTTTTATATTGGTTATACTAACACTGTATCTTTGCTTAATATAGCCAGCGAAAGTATCTAAAGTACAAGCCTCAGGCACTGTTAAACCAAGAAAGAGAAAAACGGCACGAGCTTGCAACCACTGCCAAAAGGCACATTTAACCTGCGACGAAGGTATGCTCTAATTTTCAATTTCCTGCTTTCAACCAAAGGTGTTAACCGCATTTTCTTTAGGCCGCCCATGTCAAAGGTGTATCAAAAAAGGCTGCCAGGACACATGCCGAGATGGCGTTCGTAAGCAGGCAAAATATCTCATGGACGTGCCACCACCTGCTCTGAATCCTCCAGCTGCAAACCCCAGTCATGTTAACTCCAGCGCTCAGATATATTCGTCTATGATTCTGCCTAACAATAACCGCTCAAATCAGGGCAAACAGCACATACTACTACCTCCGTCACCACCGGATGGTCTTAAGAATAAGAATGGGTTTGACATGAAGATGACTAACCACAGTGGTATAACGAGCGGACCGACACTAACTGCCGCAAACACAAACATCGATTTTAGCTCACGTGCCGCCGACCTTGAATATCTCTCCATCTCCAACATGCTCGGCGATATTGACAAACTCGGCCTGTCACTTTTTAAAAACACTCCTGCTGCATCTAATTCAAGCACTAATCTGATCAACAATATTGCAGAGCAACCAGGTCCAAACTTTAATGCCTCGCTATCCACCAGTCTCATTGACACCCCACCAAATTCTGAATACTCTCCGGCATCCTCTTATCCGCCGTCAACTTCAAACGGTACGAAAGGAAAACCGATAGATTCATCGAAACAATTTAACGGGTCATCAATATCTTCGATATCTACACCCGTTCCTTACGACACGCCTGAGCAGGTTTACTCTATGGTGACGGCGCCGTACCCATATACCAATGGTTATCACACTCTCATTTCTTACCTCCGGAGCCGCTTTGAAAAGCCTCAACTGATGGTGCTTGCGCGGTCCATGGCAGCGTATCGACCTTCGTTCATTGCAACTACAAAAACTTTACAGGAAGATGACCTGATTTTCATGGAAAAGTGCTTTCAGAGAACTTTGCTTGAATTTCAAAAGTTCATTACTAGCAGTGGTACACCTACCGTTGTTTGGCGCCGCACTGGCCAGATTGCTGCGGCCGGATGGGAGTTTTGCATTTTGACTGGATGGAAGCACTCAGATCTTGTGCGTGCTGAAAACCCGCGCTTTATCATGGAGCTCATGGATGACACATCGGTGACAAAGTATTTTGATGTCTTCACAACGCTAGCATTTGGTGACTCGCGCGGTGTAATCATGACCGAGTGTACGCTCCTCAAGCCTACTGGCGAACCTGTCCGCACTGCGTGCACTTGGACGGTGAAAAGAGATGTTTTTGACATCCCCATGATGATTATTGGTAATTTCTTGCCAATTCTAGACTGATGACTCTATTTATTTTTGATGATTTTTTTTTTTTTTTGATACTATGAATGAACTAAATATTTTTTTGTAATTGCATCAAGCTATTCAAATCGCTGAATTGATCTTTTTCACAAAAGTTCAAGTTTTTTTTTTTTTTTCCTCTTTGAACAAGCTCTTTTTGGTTTCTAGAAGAAATGAGATCTAGACCATGATTTATTCTAAAAAAAAAGGTCCCTTAAATTTGACGATGAGAAATCTTTAGTAACTTTTTCGCTCTTTATAAATATGCTTTGGGTTTTAATCTACTGGGAGTGGTTGACTATCAGATAACCTGAGTTTGACATGATTGTGCCTCTTGGCTTTTCAGCGTATTTGCATTCATTGAAGTCGCTGAGATCTACTTGCATGAACAGGCTTGAGCTCACGGTAATTTTTTTTATCGCACCAACTTCAGATCCAAAAAATATATATATATATATATATATATATTATTGTTTGTAACTATAAGAAATTTTTACATCTAAACATCTAAATTTCTATTCCCTGAATTACAAATTTTTGAATGCTGGGTATTTGTTCCAATTCATTTCAAACCTTTAACTTTCTAGACTATATCCTTTACTGATTGAGATCCAAATAATATTCCGCATGGTAAATAGCTTCAGACCAATCTCTTTTTGTTTGACTTTTTTAAAGATTGATACAAATTTGCATATTGAAGAGAAGATAAAATCTTTTGTAGTTAGCAGATCCTCGTTGCTAGACCATCAGATTCAGGCAAACACCTTGCTATCTCTCTCCGTTACTTATGGTTCACTGAATAATTTTTTTTTTTGATAACCGACATGTTGATGAGGTGAAAAAAACAAATGGTATACTCTATATATTGTTTTTTTATGCGTTTTTCTCTTTTGCAACACTGAATTTTAGTTAGTTAAAAGATATTGCTTTGCGTAACTAGATAGGCATTTTGATGATGTATACATAGGTGAACTGTCTACGTATAATACGGAACAAAAGTTGTTGATGACTATGAGCGGTGACTATAGATTCCTTGGCCCGGCGTTTGTAAGATGATTTTTTTGTCATCTCTAATATTCTCAGGTTTTACAAACCTACGAACGATATCATTTCTTGAAACTTATAACTAATGTTTACTTTCTATACAAACTCTTTTTATAGCTTCTGCAAGGGTTTCGGAACTTGAAAAAAAACATACCTTTAACAATAATAAACAGAAAATTCCCATCCAACATGGAAAACTTCCACATCAAGCTCAATAACTGGCTGAAGTTTCAATACATATATGAATATATTAATCTTTGAATTTCCGGCAACTGACAGTAAAAATTTAAAATTTTATAAGGCTGCGCCCATGCGAGCCTGACGCTATTTCCTTTTTTATTTCTCATACTTTGTCTAAAACAATGAATTGGAAATGAATTGGAAAAATCCAGATCTAAATGCTCGTTGATTGCATTAAGCCCACGCGCAAATTTCATTTTGTAGTACTTTCACATTAGCAAAGTTCTTGAGCTGTCGACCCCGAGCAATCAGAAGCCGTTAAGTTCATGCGATCAGCAACAGCAAGCAGTCACACTTGCCAAAAGCTTTTAAAAAGCACCCTTTACGCCTTATGCACTATGACGCGCGGAATTTTAGATCTGCGTTGAGAAAGCAGGGCCCGAGGCTTTTAAATGTTGTTCAAGTACTGACAACACCCATGGAGCCTTTTTTTTTATTTTCATTTAGTTTGTTAATGGCACCTGCTGATAGGCGCCTGAACAATGCATATTGTTTGCTGCTTTTACATCATGCTCATAGGAAAGCTTGTAGCTGAATGACTTGGTTAGCCAAAAAAAAAGTGCTTACAGCGCCGACTTAACAACGGTGTTAAATACAGAGCACCATTAAGAAATATGATGCTTTTTGGTCAGTACCGTCAGCAATGGCAAAATCAGAGGTATTTCCACATTTATTAATAATCAAATTAAGAAAGACTTTTGCTTCTTAGGGTCGAATCCGCATTTTTCTATTTGTTTACCCTATATATATTTTCAATCCTTATCTCGTTGGCAATTTTCGTTTTTTAGCACGATAAAAATGGTAATGAGTTAATTTAGTACAGATCCTCCATCTGCGAGTATTTAAGCCAGTTGCTCATACAGTTCTCAGGACTCAAACCCGTACCGTCCGAGTGCAGACCGGGAATACATCCGCTACATTTATCAGAGTTCGGGCAGTTGAAGTACGGGATGTGTTGGTAACCAATGTCTTTGAACCAGTGAATCTTGCTCGAATCTTCAAAGAGACCTAACGCTACACTGTGCACAGGAGCGTCACCCCAGCGCTCGTAGAAAAAGCCACCATCACGGTCAAGATGATTAAAGTAATCCTCGTAGACCTGCGAACGCCAGAAGTTCATATCGCCGATCTCAAAGTTAGACCAGAAGTGGCATGTTGAGTAGCCGTTCGCTCTGGCATTGTGCTGAGGTCGCTTCTCTGCATCTGTCAGCCAACCAATGGCGCTATTGGGATGAACGTACTCTGGGTGCTGCGCAACGAACTCCATGGTCGCGGGCCACAGAGTCTTGATACTCTCGGGAGAATCATACAAATTGATAACAAAGCCGTAAGTTTTGTTATTGTCCTCCATAAACCGAAATACATCGTAGTCGATGCTGCAAAAGTAGTGTGTCTTGGGCTCAACGCGCCAATACCAGCGGTACTGCAGCATTTTCGGGTGCTTGTAAAACATACCCGAATTCCAACGGCACATGCGGTGGTATGAAATCATGCTCGAGTACTGGACACCCTCCTTTTCAAGCGCGCGTGAAGATGCATTAAAAAGGTTCTCATCAATCCATGAGGGCTCAACCCACTGCTCAGTCGGGATAACTTCGTAGTTGATCTCGGCCTTAGTAAGCTGACGCGTCCTCTCTTTGAACTCGTCTGAGAACGGGACATCGTTGATAAAAGTCCAAGGGTAGTTGAATTTGTTGTTAAACGTAGCCTCAATCTCCATAATAGAAGGGATGAGATCCTCTAGCTCTTCATTGCGTACAAGCGAAAGCAACGTGGCATTAGTGCGCTCGTAGTTTTCGTCCGTGTTTCTGTGAAGCGGCTGCACTGATCGTGGCTCACCGATATTTTTCATAAGAGGGTTGCCCGAGATATAGTACGGGTAGGTAGGGATCCATTTGTTGATCTCGATAGAAGAAAGACAAGAACGGATGACGAAAAATGCCGTAATCGTAGCTGCAATCAGCACGATCTTGAGAGTATGTGAGCGGATCATACTGGCGGAACCTGGTGAGTACGGTGGAAGGAAAAAAAAAAAAAAAAAAAAAAAAAAAAGCAGTGTAAAAGAACTGAATTGAGGTAAAAACGAAAACGATGCACGAAACTTCCCAACTTTTTCCACTTCAACCACCTGCGACCGGCCAATACTACCATGAAGTAAGTATCACCCGGAGCCCATCCACACGGCATCTACTAACCATTTTTTCTCAGCTCTGTGCGTGAAATTGAAAGGCTTAACAAGCAAGAACTTGCAGCCGGTGTACCAATCGAAGCCTCCTGGCACAACGATTACAAAGACACAGCCTACATCTACTTTGGCGGGCTACCACCGGAGCTTAACGAAGGTGATGTGCTGACCGTATTCTCGCAGTACGGCGTGCCCATACATGTTCGTCTCGTACGTAATAAAGACACCGGCAAGTCGCAGGGCTTTGGTTTTCTTAAGTATGAGGATCAGCGGTCGACGGTGCTGGCTGTGGATAATCTCAACGGCATCAGTGTGCTGGGGCGCACGTTGCGCGTTGATCATACGTATTTTAAGCCTCGAGATGATGAAGATCCGGAGCAGCTAGAGTCAGAGATGAAGTTCGATGACTATCTGGTGCGCGAGGTTGAGCGGGAAGAAGAGAAAGAGCGTCGCCGGCGTAAGCACCGAACCCCCCGGCGTAGGAGCCGATCTCCTGCCCCGCGTGGGAGCAGTGATCGCGCACCTAAGACGGCGGTGGATCTAGAAAAGGAAGCAGAGGATCCCATGGCTGCTTACTTCCGGGACCGTAAAAATCAGCGGCGCCGGGATTAAGGACAGTACTGAGGGCTGAACGTGGCTCCGTTGGTTTTTGTATGTAATGTTTTCTGCCGCAAAGTTTTTTGTTTTCTTCCCCTTCCCACCGCAATCACCTCAACTCAGCAGCTTAGCAACAACAACAATAATAATATTAATAACGCCAACGTCTCTATGAATCCGATAAAACGGCTCATCACTACCGGCGGCAGCGGTAGCACCAACAGTAGCGACAACCTCAGCAGTGGGTCAAGTGTTGATAAGGCTAGCGAGGTGTCATCAGCCACTTCACAAAATAAGGACGCACCTAGAAACACCGCATTCAATATCTTTTTGCGCGGGCAGCAACTGAAACCACAGAGGCCCGCCACTGCGATAACTCCGGACACATCACCATCGATGCCTGCATTTCATGGGCCGCCGAGCTATTTTGGTTCGCGGCACAATGCGCTGGTACGCACATATTCGCAGGACTCCGCTCATTTTGGGCCTTGCTCGAGCGTGTCATCGCTCGGCCTTGAGACAGGGCTGTCGATAGACAACGACCCTATACCATCATCTTCGTCTTCTTCTGAAGACGAAGGCTATTACGATTCGGACGACCTTATCAGCCTGGGCCGGCGACAGAGCATTTCAGTTTGTAACGCCAGCAATAGCACCAAAAGCTCGCAGGAGCGATTCAACGGCTTTTTCAAGCGCTCGTTTTCGTCGTCCTCAGGAAGCGACGCGTACAAGTCAGCAGGACCGACACGCACAACTACACGGCGCTTCATTTCAGATGTCAAGTCACTGCGGCCCAAGGTCAAGAGCTTTTTGCGGATATCCAAAGAGCTTCAGGATGAGCTGTCGCCTTTGGACCGTGAGATTAAACAAGAGGCTAAAGTGACGAGTCTGCTACGCGTGGATGACGATGAAGATTCTGGCGATGCAAGCCCAACAGCTGTAAAATCTTTGCCACCGCCATCATTATCGGTGCAGGCTTTGGCAGGTGGCGGCGGTGGTCGCATGAACTCGCCATCGGTAAAGCGCAAAGCCGGAGTGATTGACACAGACCTCGAGCCTGTTTACGTCAAGCGGCGAGCAGTATCGCCGGGGTACGTCTCGCCAGTGGCGGGCAGTCCAACGCGTAGCATCAAACATCTACGTGATACTTCCGATGGACTGGAGCGTATGCGCTTGGCGTAAGCTTTTTTGGCGTTGTATGTTGTAGCGCCCTCCCCTTTTTTTTTAAACTGTGGGTTTAAGCTTTAGCAAGTAAACAAGGCGGTGCTCAATGAATTTTAAGTATAAAGCTGGTGCAGTGTCCAGTTTGTCTCCTTTCGTTTTGCCAACATTCCGCTTTCTTTTTCACCATCTTTCTCTTTCTTACTTCGTTATCTATTCAATCAATTACCATGTGCGCAAAGATTACTCCAGAGGAGCGCTTGCTACTTTCCATCGACAATGTGACAGAAAATTACAAGATGATTGGTGAGAGCGCTGTTGGAACTCTCATCCTCTACCTTGTTAGCATTCGTGAAGATCAGATCTTCCTTCATATTACCCTTCCATCTAACCAGTCCTACCCTCTGCCTGCATACACTTCTATAAAACGTGCTAGCAACCTTGAGTTTCTTATCACTGCCAACGAGTACATCACTACTGATGTGACTCTCCAGGTTCTTACCTTGGAGGATGCAGATACCCTGGAAGTAATCTTCAAGCAGTTCTGCTCGCTGCCGAATCTCTCTGAAGGCTCTAGTCTGATTTTGGTAGACAATGCTGACGGTCAAGAGGTTGCATTGCTGTCAGACTTTCATATTACTGAGTCTAGTGACCTGCATTACGACAAGACGCCCGTTGAGGTCGTGATTAATCAAGAGAAGCATGAAGCACTTGTACGTCCCGCAGAGAACCACAGTGATGAATCGTCGCAGGTCATTCTGGAGTTTGATACTAATGACAAGATTCTTGCTACAGGCGCGGGCATTTCACAATTCTTGATATACGCCTCTAACACTGTATCTTCAGGAATGGAATCAACTGCGGACTGGTGGGTCAAAAACCGGCCAGTCAACGAAAAGCCTCTCGTTTTTAAAGATTCCACTAAACGCAATTTGCAGATTGCATCCAAGTACACTGGAACGGGCGCATATTATACTCATCAAGCCGTCAAGGCTGTGTCCGGTGCAGTCAGCAATCTGGGCCAACGACTAGCCGCAAGCAAGAAGGACCCTCAAGACTTGAACAAGGCTCCCGGTTTGTTCTCACGCTCATTGATTGCCTTTTCAACCGTCATGGATGGAATTGACACATCGACGCGAACCGTGGTCCAAGGCGCAACGTCGTCATCCACACGCATGATTGGTCACTCATACGGCAAGGAAGCGGAGGGTATCTCTGCCGATTTTGGACGCAGCCTGAAGAATTGCACTATGATTTATGTCGATGCGCGTGGAATTTCGCGCAAGGCGATTGTTAAGGGCTTTGGAATGGGTGCCGTTAAAGGTGCGTTCGGCAATGGCAACGGCATTCGGAAGGAAAAAGGAAGCACTCCGTCTAAGGTCCCCGAACGACCTTCACAACTTCCTGAGAGACCTTCCCAGCTTCCCGAGCGATCACCCAGCTGTGGTAATACCGGTAGTAGCAAAAGCAGCGAGGGTGGCCAGGAGTCGGGTACATATTTTCTTGAGAAGCAGTAGACATTTAATTTTATCATCGTCAACATGTATTGTAAGTTATGCTACACATTTAAGCTATATAGATGGATGTCTTTTTTTTTTTTTTTTTCCGATATTGTCAAGGTAAATAACAAGACGGTTCAAGCAGGTTAAATGATGAAGCTGCTATTTTTGCCTGTGGTCATTATGATCCAGCAAAATTTAATGGCTAATATCCCTCTCTAAGTAAAAAAAAAAAAAAAAAAATCGGATAAAGAACCCGTGACGGGCTGTTGATTACTTGAAAAGCAATGCAGAAGGTGCTCTTTAATGAAGCGTCTGGTGAAAAAAGAAGTGCAGACCGAGCAACCACAAAGCTTTCCAGATGCACCTCCGAGAGACGCTTTTTTCAGGGTCTTAGAAAACACCCACCGACTAAGCCGACCAAACCCCCTATGCAACGTTGCTAAAAAAGCGGATTAACTTTTAGCACATGGGTCGACCTTGTTCTGAATGATACCGACCCCACTGGATTATACCGAGTTCGGGGATATGGCGGGGGCGGGACCGTTAGTTTTCAGCTTAGTGGCTGAAACAAAAAAGTTAGTTAAACCCAAAAAGGACGACTAGTTTTTTTTTCTTCTACTTCGACTTAACTTTTATTATTTAACTTTCTGCCGAATCGTTCATCCCTCTCTTATTTTCTTTTATCTTTTTTGCCATCTAGTACCGGAAGAAATAACGTACTTACGACGCACCAGCAATGGAACTGTCAGACCTTAAGGTAAAACCTATCTCGAAGAAGAAGAGAAAGTCTCGAAAGGGCCTGGAAAAGGCATACAAATGCTCGGAACCTGACTGCAATAAGCGGTTCACGCGCATGGAGCACCTGGCTAGGCATCAGCTCAATCACAACCCAAAGCAGATTTTTGAGTGCTCATGGCCCGGCTGCGACAAAAGCTTTGTACGTGAAGACCTGCAAAAAAGGCACTTTAAGCGGCACGAGCAGCACGGTCTCACGCAGGACGATACCCCGGGAATCATGCCCAAGTACGAAGAAGAGCAGCAGCAAAAGGAGCAGTCCTTAAAGCATCACCAGAAGCAGCAGGAACAACAGACGCCACCGGCGCAAGAGTCAGAGGCTACTAACTCAGAACAGTTAACGCCTCTGACCGACGATCGCGATGAGTCGTACATGTCCAAGATAGGTGACGAGGACGAATCCGAGGCGGCATCTAATCCCCTCGACCCCGTCGCGTCGGCCAGCGAGATTATTTCATGGATTTTTTCAGACGCGATGCTCGCTAATGTCAAGGAACCGCTACTGTCGCCTAGCTATTACACATTTGATTCACCCATGGCGCTGCAGAATCTACTGACGCCGCCCGCTGCGAACGAGGAGCCGCAGATCGGGCTCAACAAGCGCCAGCAGCTGCTTGAGCTGATACCGAACCTACTGCCCGAGCTGTCGCAGCTAGGATACACGGAGGACAGCATTTTTGAACAACAGTTTATCACAACGTACTGGTCAACTTTTCATCCGCAGTTCCCAATCCTGCACAAGCCAACTTTCAACGCCGACCAGTGCCCCGGTGCGTTGCTTTGGTGTATAATCATGATTGGTGCCGCGATGAAAAAGGAGTTTGTTATTGCCCGTAGTATTGCAGAACCCTTGCGGTGGGTTATATTCGGGTCAGCCGACTTTAATCCGCCGGCAAAGCTTTGGATCATCCAAGCGCTGCTGATTCTTGAAGTTTACGAAAAAGCCATGAGCGACCGGCAGATGCACGTGCGGGCCATCATCCATCACGGCACCACGCTGCAGTTAATTCGGCGCGGTACAATTTTAACGGGCGAGGACAGCGGGTACCTCGCCGGTGACAGCGGCGACCCATGGAAGCGGTGGATTCAGAGCGAAGCTACCAAGCGGGCGGCCCTCATGGCGTTTGTGCTCGACGCTTATCACAACTGCATGTTTGGGCACCACTCGCTCATCTCGATTCACGAGATCCGGTTGTCACTACCGTGCAGTCAGTATTTGTGGGATTATTCCTCGGGTACGCATCCAATGACGCCACAGACTGCCACCCTACCGCTGATAGAGGCACTGAAACTAACCCTCAGCAACAAGCATGTCGACACAAGTCCGTTTGGCCGCAAAGCTATTCTAAGCGGGCTCTTATCTATCCGCCTTCAAATGCTGCAGCGAGACTTTCAGATTGAATCGCTTGACTGGCACAACTCTCATCACGGCAGCTCGACAGCATCAACGTCTAGCAGTATCACGTCCAACTGGAAAGAACACCTCCATGCATCGTTTGACTTTTGGATTAACGACCACCGCAAGATGCTGAAACAGTCCAACGCCGTGGCGTTTGATCACACAATGACGGCAAATGAACCCATGTTCCCTTACAATTTTCTTGATATTGGCGGTTGTGCCGATCCTTTTTACCATCTGGCGCACCTAACTTTGGAGGTTTCCGTCATGGATCTCCAGATAGTCGCCGGTGCGCCCATAATGTACTCGCGGTCGTTCCAGGGCACTGACTACGAGCGGGCCTATCATAACTTGCAGGTATGGGCCAACACCCCCTCGAGCATTAATCAGGTGCGCACAGCGCTGCTATTCCTGGAGGAAATGTATCTCTACCGAGACAAGCCTTGCAGCAGCGGCTCCGCCACGCGGTGCTGCCCTAACCCGTTCAAGGCTGGACAGATTCTCCCCGGGCAGTACCATGCAAACGAAGATGCCCTGATCCACCGCCAGCACGCGGTGTTTTTATGTACGCTAGTGATTTGGTGTTATGGGTTTGTGCTCAATGGGCCCGAGTCCCATATCTGGACCACGATGAACGAGGCGGTGTTGCCGGATATCAGCAACCGCACAGTAGAGGAGGAGGCCATGGCTGCCCTTGAGCGCGCCAACACAATGATGCTGTTGGGGCCCAAACGCACGGGACTTGAATTCATTGCGTGGTTTTCAAAGACCATTGATCAGCCTACGCCGCGCAATAAAATGGCAATGCTCGAGGGCCGCAACGAAACGTCGGGGTTGCTCAAGCTTGTGATAGACTCGCTGCGCGGCGCCGACTGGGTTCTTATTGAGGAGGACGTGCGACTCTTGACGCACTGCCTTGAGCGCACGCTGGGTAAGCCCCATCAAAAGTGTAGCTACCATATTTAAGTTAATCCCCACCCACAAGATTTTAATGACATTTTTTTCAACGATTCTAACGGTGTATAGCTCACTTATGCTCTGCCAATGGTACTTTTGGTATCCTATTACTGTAGTTTTTGTATACTCTTTACGATTATTTTTTTTTCTGGTTATTAACAAGAACCAATCTATATACTACCATACTCTGGAGGACGAACTTTGGGGGGTTGTTCCGAGAGCCAATAAAAGAAAAGTGAGTGGTGATCTGCAATCGAATGTGCTCAAGTCATCGGTTAGTGATAAACGTTCCTTATTGCTCGAAACCTCTCTTGTCCAATTTCGTGCAAATCCCGTTGGGGGGAAAAACGGGCTGCTGTTGCGCGGCGGAGATTTTGAATCCCCGAATGGCGTTGGTTCACTTGTTTTAATTTCTATATATATATATATTTATATATTTCCACCCCTCCTTCCTTCCATTCCTCTTTATCAAGTTAGCAAACGCAGACTATTTTCCTCGGAAACCCCCACCACCACCACCACCACCACCACCACAACCGATATCAGTTTTTATTATTTTTTTTTTGCAAATGCTCATCAAGGAAAGTTACCACGACGTGCGCACTTCTTATGGCACTGAGCTTCGTGTTCATGTCTATTCGCCTAATGTGCCGCAGTACCCGGATGCCAAATTCCCCGCCGTATTGGTTTTTTCTGAGATTTACCAAGGTGAGTTTTATCTCAAAGTTATAGATTTGTGCTAAATCATTGTGATTGTGACCATCTTCTTGCTTCCCCCACCTTCCTTAGCCTGGTTGTGCGCTGCGCTACTGTGGCTTTTTGGCTGCGTGAATGGCGTCGCAATTGCGCATTGATCGGGTGTCCGGGGAGAACTAATCATAATTCATGGGGAAACAGGCCCATGAAAACAACCCCATTTGAAACTTATTTTGCTAACAAAAAATTTTTGGTTTTATTTAAATAGTGACCGGTAAGTCCAATTGACTTCATTCCATAGTGGAGGTCCCCAGTACCTTCTTTCTTTCTTTTTTTAAGCCGGGAAGGGCTGGTTCCTCGCTCGTTTCTATCATCTGTTGCTCAAGGTCTTATTTTTTTTTCTAACTCGCGTGTGTGCCTGTTCACTCATCAGGTCCCGTTGCGCGGTTTGCCCGCCTGATTGCAGGCCAGGGCTTTATCGTTGCCGCGCCCTCGGTATACCACAACTTTGTCTGTATGTTTGATTTGCTCTCTTGCATTCTCATTTTCTCTCTCGACCTTCCTGACAATTACTAACGCTTCATCCCCCGTGGGATTAAACTGGTAGCACCCGAGCCCCTTGCCTACGATGGACCCGGAACTGACGCTGGAAACGCTTACAAAGCGGAAAAGCCCCTTGCCTCCTACGACGAGGACGTTGACTTGACTGTCGCGCTTATCCAATCACTCCCTAATTTTAAGTCGGGCAGCCGCATTGGTGCTACGGGCATGTGCCTTGGTGGCCACCTTGCCCTCCGCGCTGCTTTCCACAGGGATATTGCTGCCTATGTCAGTTTCTTTGGTACGGATATCCATTCCAGTACCCTTGGCACTCTTGTAGATGCGCCAGCCCCTGCTGGTGCTAAGGAAGCGGCCAATGCCACGAGTAGACCCCCTGCACAACATACCCTTGAGCGCATCCGCGCCGGCGAGCTTGGCAGCGCCACGACGGAAGGCATCCTTATCTTTGGCACCCTGGACCCCCACGTGCCGCCGGCCGGGCGCGACGTTATCCGCGCAAGTTTACGTGATGCTAATGCCTTTTTCTCCTTTTACGAAGTTGCTGGTGCTCAGCATGCTTTTGTGCGTGACGAGTCGTCCAAGGGTCGCTACGACCCCGCTGTTACTGGTATTGGGTTTACCATGCTGCTGGAGTTGTTTAATCGCGTGCTCAAGCTGGATTTGGGGGTTCCGCTGATCGAGCAGGTGCCCGTTGACCATGTCTGCTAGTTATAAACATGTATACAATTCACGTTTGTGATTACTTTTTTTTTTTTTTTTTCAACAGAGACTGCAAAATATAGGGGGGGACATTAAAGGATTAAAAATTAAAAATGTACAAAAAAAAAAACTATTACATTATTTTTTAACAAATGAAATGTCTTCGTCATTATCAAACACCACGGGGTAGTCAAACGGTTGCAGTCGCCAGGTATCGTCGCTGGTACTATCGCGCAAGCTCAACCGGTAGGGCTGCGAGGTGCGCTGAGACACGACTCGCTGCGAACTACGCTGGGAGCTACGCCGAGAGCTGCGATGAGAGCTACGATACGAGCTGCGCTGAGAGCTGCGCTGCCCTGGTATCGCTCCACGCCAGGGGCTGCGGGGTGCGCCCGCCGACATGCGGGTTGCCGTTGACACTGGCCGGGTCATGTCGTTATTATTATTAGAATCGTTTATATTAGCTGCCATTGGCGAGGAGTTAGGGCCAGAGGCGTTGTGCACGAGATAGGACTCAATCTGATTGTAAAGTTCGTTGTCAAGTCCCTTGGATTCGAGGCTATCAATATCGCTAAAGCTATTGTTGCTCTTGTTGCCAGATTTCAGACTATGAAGCTCGTCTGGTCGACGGTCAAGATCAGGCGCAATCGAAACCATCTCCGGGTCTACTGGGTTTGAATACTTCATGTTCACGACGAGCTGGGGTTGTGCTCGAGCCGCTGTAATAGCCGAGTGGACGGGGACGTAAGAAACGCGCGAATCATAGGATACCATAGTGTCGGTAGAGGCTGGGGCTGCGCTCAGGCGTTGGTGCTGAGCAGCAGATAATGCAAGGATGCTATTAGAGGAATGTGTGGTATTATTATTATTATTATTATTATTAGTGTGGATGGAGGTGGGGGAAGATGCAAAATTAGAAGAAAAATTAGACGTAACGCCGGGGATGTATGCAATGGGGATAATGTTGGAGGCATGGCCGTCGCGAATCTCAACAGAGTTAACGGAAGACTGAGAAATCATTGAGTCATGGCCTAAATGGTGTAATGAAGAGGATGGAGACGGCTTGTTAAGCTGGCCGTTGTCAGTGACGTAGCGGAGGTAAGAATCATAGTGCGATGATGTCGTGGGAGAGTTGACGGTGCGTTGCGTCAAGGCCGGGGAACTGAGGTTTTGCTGCTGCATGTAGAGTCGTTGACGTTCTCTAATTTCCTCGCGCTGCAATTTAAGCTGCTGCTTTTTAATGTAGTTGAGTTGTTGCTGAATGGTCAGGGGCTCCTCATAGTTGGTTGCAGTTTCGTCGTCATCGTACGTGGTGACCGATATGCCGGTAAGTCGCGGGTTGAAGCTCTGCTGTTTAGAGTAGGTGTTTGTGTATAATGTGGTGGGTGATGATGAGCTATTGATGTGGTTGTTGCTTGGTATAGAGGCAACCGCTTCAAGTTTTTCCTGGTCATGAACCTTATCGGGGAAGCTGGCCATTTCCGTCCTTATTCTTTTCCGCTTGCGCAAGAAAAAAACGAGAAAAACTATGAGCGAAATTACTGCAATGCCCGCGACTATAGCGCCAACGAGGGGCCCAATCATGTGGTTGCTGGTGCTGACGCTGGCGGATTTATTGCTGTTGTTGCTGGTGGTTTCAATGTAGGCGGAGGAGCTCGCTACACAGGATACCGTGGAACAGCTATCGCAGGTCTGGGCCGAGAGATTACAGACCTGGCCACTGGGGCAAGTCGGGCACGCAGGGGTCCCAAGACAAACAACGCAGCCGTTTGTGCCTCGAGATTGGTCATCACGAGAAGAAAGAATAATCAGCAAAGAGGAGGATGGTGATGATGACGTTGACCGGCGCAAGGAGACGGCAGAATCGGGGGGCATTGAAACGCGGAGCAGTTAGGCTAGTTAGTGGTGCAAGAGTGGTGTGTGAGAATAAGGAGGGGGGATACGTTTTGCAGTTGTAGGTGTTGGGTTATCATGCAAAACAGCGAACAGAGAGTCGAGTGGTGTCATGAAAAGAAGAAGTTACTGCGATGCTGAGGGATGATTATGATAATGAGTGGTGAAGGAAGGGGGAGGGGATGATGAGGAGGAAAGAAAGAATTGAAGTGTACTGAAAAAATTAAAAAAAAAATAAAATAAAATAAAATTTAAAAAAAAAAAAAAAAAGAAAAACTGGAAAATA